>BCIL01000003.1:439712-527781 GCA_001599955.1 Cystobasidium pallidum
GCCAGCTGATGTACTTGCAATTGGTGACCGCTGAATGCCAGCTGATGTACTTGCAATTGGCGCGGACTGCCTAGGTTTCGGCGGAGAGCTTGCAAACTTCTTCGCTGGCGATACAGTAGCACTGGCAACCTCTTTGGTGTGCTTCTGGCGCTCCTGTGGTCTTTGCATTCCCCAAGTAGAATCGGAGGCTCTTTTTGCGGCTTTCTCGGAGGACTTTGATTTTACAGCGCGGTTTGTTGCCCTATCTGTACCGCCATCCGATAACGTGCTATCGTGCTCGGATGGTGGAGACTTTGTGCGAAATAGTGGTTCTGATTGTTGAGCAGTAGCGGACAGCCTCCTGTTATTCTGATTGCTTACACCGGCTTGCTCGTTGTGTGCTGATGTCCCTTGATCCTGGGAAGGAGGCTTGAGAGCCAAGAAGGTATTCCCAGTCTTGGGACAGTCGAAAACCCATATCTCTTTCGGCACATTCTTCAGGATATGTCGGACCTTTGTATGAGGCAGCTTCAATTCCGCTGGGATGAGCGACAAAGTCAGCCAGTCACCGTGTCAAGCTATGCCGTCGCCTCCTACCCGTCAAGCTCTTGATATCAGCTTGCAGCATGAGTTTAGATAAGTTGTGTGCTTTGTGGTCCCCCAGCGCCTGCTTGACTGTCGCGGTACAGGGGGCAGATCAGACGGCCGTCCAGATGCCTTGGGAACTCAGCAGGGTTTCGAGCTCACACGCTGTCACGAGCCTCCTCTCGGTCGCGGTCAGGCTGCTGATCTCGGCCAGTGGATCCGCAGTGCTTCTCCCATCTGCGCGGTTAGCCCACGACTTTCGCTTGAAGAGGGTCGTATGGTCGATGATGGCCTGCGGGCGAACCATGGCGGGTATGTGGAGGGTCTGCCCCGTCAGCCGTCCAGAGTCAGGTTGGCCGAGCTACGGCATGGTGCAGCAGAGCAGCGACATGGGGCCGCGCATCGTCAGCGAGAAGACCACGCTCTGCACAGTGAAGCCGTCTTGTTAATCCTCGATCACGTCGGCCCGAGTTGCGTGCCTTCCATACGCTGCAGCGGAAAGAACGACAGCAGGACGTCCAGCAGCTGCAGGATACGGTCGTGACAGGCCTAGCTTTGCGTCTTTGAGGCTTTGGGTGCATTAGGAAGCTATCGGTGGAATGCCACTGTACCGGTGGCAAATACTCTTGGACGATGGAATTCACACTTTCAGCAGAGTGCAACCTGTAGTATTAGTGACAGCAGCGAGCCAGTCAGCTTGTGTTTAGTTTCAGGCTCTGTATGCCGGATGACTGACTTTCCGGAGCCCGGATGGGACCTTTTGACGTGCCCGCCACTGCAACCGCGCAGCTTTGACTCCTACCAGCAGAAGTCGGAGCATCACTCCATACCGTCCGCTGGCTTGCTGCATTCCACGAAGTCCCGCGATGGAGTGGGATGCAGGCTATGGCACGCCGCCGTTCGTCTCCTCGCGCGAATGCAGCTGGCCGGATCCAGCTGAGCTCGCTGGCGCCCTGATGGCGGTTCCATCGCTGTCGGACTCGCTCGCCGCAGCACAGAGCAACTCGCCCGCGAGGAAGAGAAAGCTTTTCGGATCCCAAGGAACGTTGAGTATGTTGCGTCCCTGTTGCCCGCTCTGTGCAGTTACTGATGCCTTCCGCAGGTCCCAGCAGAGCTGCCGCAAAGAACACCGCAGCCGGCAACAACGGTGGAGGACGTCAGCTGGCCGGCCTGCCGCACAGCAAACGAGCTCGAATGTCTCATTCTCACCCACTGTCGAGGACGTCTGCCTCTCCGCCACGCCATCCATCTCCGGTGTTGAAACAGCATCCCCAGCTGCGGCGTTCGCCCTCGCCGGTCCAAACGGCAGTCCTTCGTTCCGCCACAAATGCGAACACCCTGCTGACTCCGCCGACGAGCAGAGCTTTATCGCAAGACGAACGGACTTGCATATCGTGTCGGAGAGCTGCGACATCCCTCTTGCAACTAGCAAAGTTCCGCAAGTGCTCGCTCTGTGGGAGCCTGTCGTGCCCTGTATGCTCCAGAACTTGCCAAGAGCACGAAGATCTCGAAGCAGGCGACAACGTCAAGAAGCCTCGTGCGCCAAGGCTGGTGCAAGACCCGAGCTATCCTTCAAGTTCTCCAGAGAGTCTTCTGGCAGACGAAGAGCGCGGAGTGCAGACGGATTCACAGAGTTGCGGCAAACCTGTCTGCAGAGGATGTTCGGTAGAGTGAGTCATGAAGAAAGTATAACAGCTCGTCAAGCGCAGGCACTGATGAAATGTCTCGCCGACCCTCGTCACTTCTTACAGATCACCAGATGGAACGGTTCAATGTTACCGCTGCCATGCTGCACCACCCCAGTAAATCGTGACTCCATCAGTTCTAGGCCCGTCAATCCTGGCGTGTAACATCCGCCGCGCAATTATCGTTCACCATTGCCTTTCCTCTGCAAAGTTTTAATCCTGCTGCACACGTCGGTGTTAATCAGGATATGGAAGTCTCACGTGATGTTGCCATATAGTTGTAATAATTTGCATGCTTTTTTACCGCCAAACCTGTATATATATACTTCGTTTAGAGTTGATTAGGGATCTTCTCTCGTTTCTTTGATTTGATTCACTGAACTGCAACAACGCGTTTATAGCATCGTACAGGATACGGGTGGTGTCAGAGTGGAATAGGGGATGATTGGGGCTTATGACCATGCTTGTCCAAGATACCTGACTTAACTCGCCGCTTTCATACTCTATGATACACGTATGGGGCAAAACCCTATCGGTTCGCATCCCTCCATCTCCGCTGTCGAGCTGCATCCTGCCATCCCATCGTATTCGCATGCTGTTCTACGCCCTCTCTAACAGTGCCACTGCCTAGACCAGCACTGCGTTCCGCCATAGTTCTAACTTCGATGACCTTACCCATCTTTACCTCGTTTCTCCCTTGAGCGTTGATTGCCATGGGAAGATTCGATTCCGGTCCAGCTGCGGCCTCGGAATTGGCGGATAATCCATTACCGTTCACCATCTTCTGGAATAGAGCTGCTCCTGGCCCATAACTTGGCTGCGTTTGCTGACGAGGGGCAGAATCGTACGAAGGAGACGATAGTCGAGAGCGCTTGCCTTGAGGTGGGTCTGCATCGCTAAGCCCATGTTGAGGGGGATGGATCGAACGCCGCAATTTCGCTCGATCCACATAGCGAGGCGGCTCAATGGATGTAGTTCCATTATCTGCACTGTTATTCGCTACTTGGGAAGGGATAGGGGGCTTCACTTGAGGTGACTTCTCTCTTGCCCTGGTATGACCGGATGCTTCGCCTGACGTGCCTCCTGACAAGAGGTTTTTCCGTAAAGACTGCATGTTTGATCTGAAGTTCTGCCTCTTCTCTTCTTTAGTGAACGTTTTAGCAGTTTTCTCGTCCATGGGTGCATGGCAGATTGCCTGTGAGCCGCTTCTACTGTTGGGTCCGCTCGATGATGCATGTGTATCTCCAAGTAATGGGACGAGGTTGCTTCGATCCTCGTTGATGGTACACGCTTCACATAAACCTCCTTCGTCGGCAGTATGTAGATGAGCTATGAAACGTTGATTTGCTACCTTGATTGTGCTGCGAGGAGGATGCAACGGCATCAAGCGGAGAGTGGGAAGGGGAATAAGGTGGGCATTATCATCAGCATCTGGCGAAAAGAGGACGGTAGACAAGCGTCGGAGTGGGTGTCAGTCAATCGAAAGCGCAAGGCACAGGGAAATACAACGGAAGGGGAGGCGTTCAATCAGACTGTGTGCATTTACTCCAAGTGTTTCAGTTGCCTCGGGAGGCTACTCTGACCCTTTTCACTCAGTCTCGTATAGTGCTCCTCTCCATGCCTGCGCAGGTACGTTCCATGCGTACTTGCATTATCGACAATGTACCAGTTCCCGCTGTTGTTCTGTGGGATTGGTTTCCCCGACTCAGAGTGGTGGGACTGTGCTGCAGAGTCCAGCTGTTCTTGAAAGATGGTGGCGTGCGTCCGCGACACTTCCAGTGTCTTGAGGCGTATCCGCGGTTCGAACGACTTGTCCCGTCCAATCGTCGTGGTATCTTCTATCAGCGCAAGGGCCTGCCGCGAAGGCAACAGGTCTGCAGACGGATTCTGGCTTGAATGGTGGACCACCAGTCTGAGCAACGGCGGCGGCGGCGGTGGCTGCAGGCTGAATGTTGATGGGCCGGCGAGTGGATAGTAGTCCTCCTCCTGTTCTCCTTCTTCCAGCTCTGCTTGCCCCGGCTGTTCTTGTTTATCGAATGCGCGCTTCATCGTCGCGGAATAGACATGTCCAGTTGTTTCAATCGGAAATGAACAGAAAGAGAGCCAACAGCTCCGGGTCGACATCCATCCATCACATCCACCACAGAACAAGGAGCAGCTGCCGCCGAGCCACGATGCAGCACACTCTCTCCTCGGCGTGCGCGCTGCTCTGGGGCATCCTCGCGGCGCTCATCCTCACCGCCTCGAACAGCGTCGACCGCGTCGCTGGATCCGCGCTGACCACGACGATATCCGCAAACGAGCGTTCGTGCTTCTACGCCTGGGTCGACGAGGTTGGCGAGAAGGTTGGCTTCTACTTTGCAGTGGGTGTTTCCATAGTCGTTTGCTGCGCGCTGTATTGCTGATTTCTGGACAGGTCCAGTCTGGTGGCTCTTTCGACGTAGACTGGGTCGTGACTGATCCACGGGACACGATAGTCATAGAGGGCCAACGCGACCGTCAGGGCGACTACATCTTCACTGCCCAGCTCGTCGGCGAGTATAGCTTTTGCTTCGAGTGAGTCGTGTAGACTTGGGCGGATTTGCCCTTGTTTCAGTCGCGTTGATCGTGCAATATGGGCGTCCCATAATACCGTCGATGAGGCCTGCAGTACGCGTACTGACGACGACTTTCACAGCAACGACATGTCCTCCTTCTCGGAAAAGCTGGTGGATTTCGATATCATGGTTGAGACCGAACCTAGGAATATAGCGCCCGCTAAACCTACAAGTATCACCGAACAGACTAGCAGTCTCGAAGAGAGCATATACAAGCTGTCCGGCAGCTTGAGCAGCATTCAGAGGACCCAGAAGTGTACGCATAAGACTCTTTTATCTCTTATCTAGCATAGGGCTGAACTTTCGATACGTATACCCCACGCCCAGACTTCCGAACACGAGATTCCAGAAATAGATCGACAGTCCATTCAACAGCATGGCGCATTTCAATCTTTTCGATCTGCGAGAGTCTACTCATGATCGCAATGTCAACATTCCAGGTATTCGTAGTTAGACACTTCTTCTCCCAACCCGGCAAGAGGCGCTTGGTATAACGCCCGCGCTCTGATCCAAAGGAGAGCGCGATGCTCATAGTGAATTAGGGTGGGCGGAAGTAATGTTTTACGAATATGTGATGACGGCGATATGTGCATGGATCTTAAGAATACCCTTAAATGTGCCTCTTTCTAGAGGAAGGCGACAACGTGGAAGATTAGGCTGTATGTTGTATAAACGCGATTGGGGAGTCAAACGATGCCTATGTGCCTGCTTTGACGATTTACTATCTACTGAACTAGAACGCGCTTAAACAATCAAGGGCTTGGCGCAGCTTAAGCGGCTGCTCCTCCACTCTATCGGTTTCTTTCGTAGTTAAACCCTTGAGTGAACGAAACGGGTGTAATAGGGAATAAGCACTGGGAGCTATAGAGTCGTGTTCACGTCGCAAAAGTATATGGCAACTTCCATTACTGGCATGAAACGCGCAGAGTACAACATCGCAATATAATGGCCGGCCAAATGAGCTCTTTAATCGAACTTTGCCCATTCATCATCATCGTCCTTCTTCTTGACAGTAGGGGGTGTAGCGCTCCTGACGGCGCCTAATCCTTTCCTACCAAGCGGCCGCTTGATCGATGCACTGCCATTATTCCCAGACGAAGAGCCGAAGTTCATATTCTTCATTCCGTCTTCTACGCTTTGCCCAGATGGCATAGATCTGCCTGAAGCAATAGAAGCTGACGAGTCTTTGAGATGCGAGTCGAAAAAATCTTCCTCATCTTGTGAGGTGCTCTTGTTATTGCCATTTGTAGAGGTAGTTGTACCATAACTGGGATAAGTCTGATTAACAGTCTTGGCTTTCGATACAGGAGCCGTATCAAAATCTGCAAATCCAGCTTCTTGGCTTTCCAAGCTTGTCTGATGAGATGCTGGCTGCGAGAGACTGCTATATCCCATGGCACCTCCGTTCTGCTCAAACCCACCTACACCGTTGCCTAGTCTATCAAGGTAAGAAGCGTCGATGCCCCTCGATTTCGCCAAGTCTCCCGCCGTCTTGATGCCTTCACCTAATACAGCTTGTCCCTGCTGTAGTCCATAGCTAATAAACTCCCCTCCTTTGGAATAGTAGCCTTGCAAAGAGGTCTGCAGGTTTGGATCGTTGATTTTGGTCAATCCAGGCTGGATGACAGATTCATTGATTGTTTTCGTAGCTTGAGAAAGAGTGTTACTGAATAAACCCCATCCTTTGCTCATCGCTTTCAGAGGATCAGATTGTATGTCGTTCAAGGTAGGTAATGCCCTTGAAGAGGTTATACTACTTGGATGCGACCCGCTTGAGCCGCTATTCGAATACCCAGGGGAGGGCATGGGAGAACTACCGAAGCCTGAATATTTACCTCCCTGGGAAGGTGGCAAGTCTGCACTTCTGCTGGCATTGGCTTGTCCTAATCCAGCAAAGTACGTTTCATTTGCCGTCTTTTGCGATGCGATGCCAGATTGCTCAGATGCATATGGGTTGGATTGACCACCGACGCTAGAGGCGGTGCCGATTGGTGTATTTGAGCGAGAGATAGGGTTTGGAGACACTCGACCGGAGTTACTGGAATTGAGGCGTGGCTTTCGCAGTGAAGATGTTGACTCTGATGGAGCTGGTGCCGCCGAAGGCACGAACTCCCTTCCTTCAACATCGCACAGCAGCTGATAAGGACGACATTAGCCAATCACCCTCGAACAAGATTCTCATTAGAGGAATAAGAGGATCTCACCTTCTCGCGGTATTGAGCGGCAAAATGCGTATTATATTTCTGTGTGATGCTCATACCGGATGAATACTCCGGGGATGACTGAAAGAAGGCCGCAGCTTTGGCTATCGATACCACGTGTAGATGAGCCAAACCTGACGAACACAAGATTGAAGGTCGACTAGCGCTTGCTTACCATTTCCACCTTCTTGCATCTTCCGTATCTGCTCTGGGGTCCCTGCACGTGCCAAGATTGTCAATGGTCAATTACCCATGGAGAGCAACAGCCGAGCTGGAGTGCTCCTTACATTTGTCCATAGTCAAGCTCCTGGTTGTATGGAGTGTGACAAAGTACGGTGATCAGTAGACTCTTGCTTCGGTAGCTTCATAGGTTTGTTTCTCTCACCGGACGAAGCTGTTGATAAGTACATCTCAGTCTAACGACAAACGCAGAAGTTCTAAGGCGTAAACCCACCTGATGTGCACGCCCAGACTCCTGTTGCGATGCGTGCATGTCCAATCAGCGTCCACCCGACATTCTCTCCGACGCGACTACGCCCTACCTATGCTCTCCCGAGCATTCGAGACACACAAACGTGCCGTGGCTGGCTGCGATGTTAGCGCTGGCTCGCTATGCCGACGACGGGCAGCTCACTTGACGCTCGCCCACTGAGGATGCGGGCTTCCGCAGTCCATGCATCGGTTGTTCGGGGCCTGCTTGGAGAGCTGATGGTGTCCACCAGTGCATAAAGCTGTCAGTTCACCTGGACTACGAGCCGCGCCAGTCTGGACGCACATCGAGCAGCGTGCTCTTGTCGTACTCTGCCATGCTGGCGGTCTTGCTGGTCTTGGGGTGGAGCTTGATGTCCGATTGTCGTCCTCATAAGGTGCATCGCATCCGTTCTGCTTCTCTGCTCTGCTCTGACCCAACCGCCGCAACATCATCCAGCAAGCAGGATCTCAGGCAGAAGCCATCCCCCCGGCGTGCACCATGGCGGCTGCTCCTGCTGCACCTCCCAAACGACGCTTCGTTGGGCGGTCGCCAGCTTCTGTGGCTTCCGGCGCAGGCGCAGGCAGCAGCAAAGCATCCACGTCTGTACCGCTGAATGCAGTGCCTCCTGAAATTCTGCAAGACCCTCTCATCAACGCTTCCATCAACGCTCTGTTGCCCAAGAACTACTCGTTCGAAATCCACAAGACGATCCATCAAATTCGAAAATTTCATGTTCAGAGGGTTGCTCTGCAAATGCCGGAAGGCTTAGCCATGTTCGGGACTGGCATCTCTGATCTCATTGAGATGCATACGGATGCCGAGTGAGCCTTGGACTGTAAGGTTATATGCTCATCGCTCGCCCTCTGCTGACCATCTCTCCCCCTTCTTTCTAGGGCAGTTATACTTGCGGACGTCACGTATGGCGCTTGCTGTGTAGATGACTACACCGCTCGAGCATTAGGTTGTGATATGCTAGTACACTACGGGCATAGCTGTTTGAGTGAGTCCCACATTGGCTGACAAAGCTATGGCCTTGTCCACGCACTTCTCCCAATTCCTACTGACCTTCATTCTGCAGTACCGATCGATACCACCGCCATCCGCTGCCTTTACGTGTTCGTCGAGATTGGTGTAGACACACAGCATCTTCTGGAAACCATCCTTCTGAACTTTCCATCATGCCTTGGTCCGTCATCAACCGAGGCTCCATCGTCTACACCTGGCGCACCTGCATTATCGATCGACTCTGACCCAGACAATATCAGCAGCAAAGGGAAAGAACGCGAATGCCACCTTGCACTTGTCGGTACTGTGCAGTTTCTGAATGCCGTCCACGGTCTGAAAGCGGACCTCGAAAACCCGGAAAAGACGAAATCTTTACCGAGCGTCCGGAAGGCCATTACTTCCGCGGGCAATATCGATGGAGTCAGCTCAGACGAAACTCAACAATCCGAAACAAAATGGCGTGTGACCATACCTCAGGTCAAGCCCCTTTCACCTGGTGAAATCTTAGGCTGTACAGCGCCCAAGTTACCCAAAGATGTTGATGGTCTTCTGTACGTGGGCGATGGGCGTTTCCACCTCGAATCCATAATGATTGCAAATCCACATGTGCCGGCATATCGGTACGATCCCTATAGCAAGAAACTCACCAGAGAAGGTTACGAGCACGATGAAATGCTCAAGTTGCGAGGACAAGCTATAGATACTGCCCGCCAGGCGTTGCCTTCTGCCTCTCAGGAGGATCGACCTGCGACTTCAACACCTACAAGCAACTGGGGTGTCGTCCTAGGTACACTAGGCCGACAAGGCTCTCTCTCCGTTCTCAAGACGATCACTTCTTCCTTACCATCTCTCAATACAATTCCCATACTTTTATCCGAGTTATCACCTGCGAAATTAGCTATACTAGCACCCTTCGTGTCTGCTTTCGTACAGACTTCATGTCCCCGGCTTTCGATAGATTGGGGATATGCCTTTCCACGTCCCTTGTTATCAACCTATGAGGCTTCCGTTGCTTTGGGTAAAGTGCATAGCCGATGGACCTCGTCAATATCATCGAAGATAGAACAAAGGGTAGCCTCTAGGGAAAAGACGGAGAGGAACGAAGCAGAAGAACATGACTATCCAATGGATTTCTATGCTGATATGTCGTTGGGCGCTTGGACCCCTCGGTGGCATGTGGGACAGAAGGAGTTGGAGAGGAAAAAGAGAAAGGAGGAACGAGATAGACAAAAAGCCTTAGCGAGTCTTATGGGGCAGAAACAGACGCACATTCCTGTTTCTGTTGCGTAATTTACGCAGTAGGGAAGCCTTACAAGGGGATAAGGCAAACATATCATGAGTAAGTCGTTACAATCACCTTCACTTTACTCTGCATGCCCTGGCAGTCCTTGCCTACGTCGTGTTCTCTTCATCATACACCCCTCGAAACGCTCGATTTCGTACATCCTTCATCATCCTCCCTACCAAATCCATTGATGACAAATTTTATATGAAGTCGAACAAACTTCGGATATCCGAACCTTGTAAAGGACGGAATGACACCATTATATAACACGTAACCTATTAGCCTGAGACATTCTTTCCATCCCTTTCTGAGTCCCACTCGCTCAACAATGGCAGTACAATGCCCCTTACCCTCAACGCCATGCTGATCCTTCCGCTTTCTCCATAGCATCTTCAGTCTGGATACAACATTGTAGCATATGCCTGGCAGGGAAGGGTCTTCCATATGGTAAGTTGTTCAATGTGTTTTCCTACTCTCCCTTGCAATCTTCGCCTTTCCACCCGCCAATCAGCGGGCCACACTATTCTCATGCTAGAAGAAGAGAGAAAAACACCTAAGGATGCGACACAAGAATTCTGCAATTCGGATCAAAAGATTGGGAGCGTACGAAATTCGGAGTGCGAGCAAGAGTATAAAAGAATACGAAGAGGGGGTCTATTCTCCCTCTTTTGTATATCTGGCTGCTCTTTTGCTCGTCTCATTTTTCGTTCGTCCCTTCTATTCCATGAACGATTGCCTTCTATTTCATTACATTACGAAATCACTGAAACCCACAGAATCCACACCGAATCCTTTCATTTTCCACCTCGACTCGCTCATTAAATGCTTCGACCCACCTCCTTCGTTCACACGGCTGACATAGTGGATCTCGTTGATTACAGATCTACGACAGCTTTACGGACGTTCCGTTTCACATGCTCTGTCATAGGGTCACACTCATTAGTTGATCACTGTAGCCATAGTCTATGTAGCTTATTATCGTGGAATAGTCTTTCCGCAATCTCAAGAGAAATAGCACATCCACTCATCAGTCCTAGGCGGTCAATCAGGCTCTCCTGGTCTCCGCTGGTGTACGTTCGAGCTAGCGTCCGACAGTCACTGGATTGCCTTGCGTGTATAGCTTCACCTAGACTCTCGACGTTTCTTCGGCTGAAAGCCTATTAGTAGATCTGGCCTGGACAGAGGCAGTTGGTGAGTGGGCAGGGTGGAGGTCTAATCCACTGTATATCTCATGAATCAAAATGGTCACGAGCCTGTGTCGTGTTAAAGCAGTGCTTAGTGTGGGTGCGGTCTCGCACGCGGTGCGGGTTGTCTTGCATTGCGCATTTGGTCTTTCTCCCTCGATGACCGCCTCTAGAGCATACTATTACAGCTGATGATACAGGATGTACTGCATCGGACACGTCTTGACCTCTTCATGTAAGCATCTAGGCAGAGATGACTTCAATGCTCGAGACAGAGTTGCCTCGAATGATCTGTGTTGTATGGTGGTAAAGAGCATGATCAGGATGCGGAATGGCACAAAAGCTACCGGGCGAAGGCCAGCAGCAGCAGGAGCAGTGGTGTGCAAGGGAAGTGACTGACCATAGAACCACCAAACTGATCCTGCTCTTGCCCGACGTATGTCTCGTCTCTCGCCTCGTCAAGCACGAGGTTCAGGAAAATATCGAATCCGCGGAGGATGCCCGTCACTCTGCGGCCGCCCTGGACGTTGATGAGCAGACGCTTGTCCATGAACTTCTTGACTGGGCATGCGCAGTCAGTGGATGTTAATGCAGTTCTGAAGCGGTGCTCCGGCTCTCACGTTCTGGGTTCGCTGGTTTCGCCATCTCGAGCTATGAGCAGGCCCAGGAAGTCGGAATGGATGGATGGCGGATGGATGGTATTCCGAATGGGCGTTGCTGGAGTGCTCCTCGTGTGTGGCTGTCCTGCTGCTGCGTATTCAATCGGTCGAAAGAAGCGGAGAGCTGAAAGACTGCGCTGCCTGCTGTTCTCTCTCTACAGATTGCAGCGAAAGCAGTCCAGAACAGCAGAGAACGCAATGCACACCGCAGCAGGCACGATTGCACACGAACACCAGCACGACACGCCGACATGACTGTGCCCGCTGGCTGTCCCTTTCCTCTGTCCAACTCGCTGCCCGCGCACCGCCGTGTCCGACACTCGCGCAGCTTTCTGCCGGCCTGACGCAGCTCTGCTTTGCTCTGCAGGGTATACAACTGCTATCCGACGCTGATCACCGCCAGGCAGGTACATTCGATGCGACGCTCCCTCGGTCGCTGGCTGACTCGGAGCTCCCTGTCCAGCCCACCGCTGACGTCCATTCCAGTGTAGGACCGTGACTACCAGTCCGTCTGACGGCCGCAAAAGGCAGCGCTGGCAGCGCATACGTGCTTCATAAGCATCATGATGAGCAATGCTACCGTGAATGGATGGTATACGGGGCCTGCGAATGCTCTCAGGACAAATCTACACCCCCCGGGCGGGGCCCGAGCTACAAATGGACAACCGACCTCACCAACAGCCATGGTCAATGTCAAGCTGCCAGCTTCGTCAGCACCACCGGCATCAGCCACTGCACGAGAATCTACCCCGGACTTCTCTGCTACGCCCAGGCTCAACGACACCCCCGACCCGGGATGGGCATCATGGGGATCTGATCCATCGTCAATCCGAAAGGAAGAAGAACAAGTCAAGAGACCTACGGCGACGTACGTCAAACTGCAAGATGTTGTGAGCAACGTCGGCCGTAGCAGAATCAGCAATAATGGTCCGAAGGCTGCACTGAATAATGCTAGCAGCGATGCTCAGACACGACATCCTGCTCCCACGCTTCCTGGAGGAGACCTCGCTCATGCCGCTGCCCTGGGAAGAAGTGCAAGCTATCCTCGTAAGGAAGTATCACCTCAGCTGCAGCATGGTAGAGGAGTTACTACTCCGGCGCGGTACCCTGTCAATCTGCCTACACCGTCATTCGGACAACAAGCCCAATTTCATCACGGAACCGCTGCGAGAGCAGCGACCAACTCCAGCTCGAGCACGAGGACTGCTTATATTCCCGTTGCGTATTCTAACCGTCCTACCTTCCGTTACGGCGGGGCTACCGCACCGATGTCTCGAACAGCTACGGCACCGACGTCTCCAATCAATACGATAACCACACAATCCCATCAGCGGGATGTCAGACAACAGGCTAGCCCCACTGTAGCCCAGTCATTTTCCTCCACTACAAACAGTATCGGTAAAAAGGACATCATGCCGGCTGCAGTGTCACGTGCTTCTCGGGATTCGAATGTCGACGCTGCCAGTACCGCCAATTCTGCAGTGACCTCTTCCACACACCGTCGGAAGAGCAAAGAAAAAGCAGCAAGCGTCTACAATGCTATCGTGAAGAACGGTGATAAGCAAGACCGCTCTTCTGCTGAATATCCAGACAACAGCAATCACCAGCCCGTCGTATGCTCAACAAATGCTGATAGCAACGGCTCTCAGCAAAAAACAGCTCCCACAGCATCGGGAGCTTGGTCCGTCCCGGAAGGAAAGCCAAGTGCCGTCTGTCCATCTGATACGAAGTCGCTTAGCTCGAGCATTCAACCTACCTTGAAACAATTCAAAATCCAGTTTCCGGAAAAACTTTCAATTGCAAAAGCTCTAGTCGTTATTGATCATGAGAATCTGAACACTCTGGGAGGTGAAAAAGTACAAGTGAAGATTGTTCTATCAGATAAATCAGTTGTTTTTGAATTGAAAACCGATAACGCTGAGAATAGAGATCATTGTGCTTTCCTCATCGATATCGTTATCGCTGCTTTACAAGAGGCATGTCCTTCAGAGAACTTGAAAATTACAGATCCAGCTACTAGAGAATTGCTACAGATCAAGGATTCAAAGGATGATATCGTTGTTGTGGAGTCGATTGCTTCGGATAAGCAGCAAGTACATTCCTCGGCCTCTACACCATGCGGGGACCAGTCTCAATCAGAACCTTTCATAGGTGAAAGTCGGCAGGCCGCATCACCCGAGAAAGATCTTCCCCGTCGTACCGAACACCCCCAAGAAGAAAGCAGATCGCCCCAGCAGTCCTTGTTGGGACTATTGAATCTAGCGCAGGTCCATCCTAAGTCAGTCAACTCAATGGAGTCCGCACTATACTCTGATGGACATCAGGAGCCTCATAAGTCTGGAAAAGGTAGTCCCGACAGCTTCGAACGTGCAAGCCTTCAATCTTCAGAGGGAGTCGCCAAAGGTACCGATTCAGCGAAAAGGGGTGATCCCCTATTGCCAGCAAGTTCTGCTCGTCCTAGCACAGCTATTTCAAGGTCGCCACAGCCTTCGACCACTCACGATTTGAAGCCCTGCATGCAATTGTCGGCCGAAGCCCCTACGTTTGTGGTTGGTGGGGCCGGAACCGAGCGAATGGCTGGCAAGCCTTACCGGGACGCCACTAACAATCAGCACAGCGGTACTAACGAGGCTCACCCTTGGGCGCATCTCAGTCCAAAATTTCCAGGAATGTACGAGATCTGCCTCCCTCTTCCTGATGACCTGGTAATCAGGACTGGTAGACGCTGCGGCCTGGAAGAGCAGATTCCAATTGGGCAAACTGCCTGGCATCGAACGAAAGGCATTTATCACCTTCTAGATGCTAATCCTGAAAATGTAACACTCGCACGCAAAGTCCTCTTGGTGATCATTTACCTTATAAGGCCATCCTTCCTTCCTTCTGAGCCCATCCTAGAGCTCGAAGAAGGAACTCCAGAATATGCTCTGCGTCAAGAGTTGTTTCAAGACAAACAACATCCTCTTCGCAATGCTAAGGTCGATACTCTGGCAAAGTATGTTATCTCGCGGTTGAGGGCTCCCCAGCCTGTGCACGGTGCCCATGCACCTGTCTCGCCGAACGGTTATACACAGGGAGGAGCGCCGAAGAGTCCTCAGACTACTGTTTCGCCGCGCGCAATCGATGATTCGACCGCGTCTGGACGTGCCGAGTTGAAAGCGGCTGATTCTAGAGATTATGCGGGTTCAGTCGTCTCATCAATGAGACGTGAATGTGTTCCTCCCAATCTTCCGGAGATGCGCCCGGAGCATGCACAGATCCCAGCCAACGACAAGAGTGAAATTCCAGCGTCGGCCGTGGCTGATGCACGGGATGACCACGGTGTACATCCCATCCACGATACAGAGTTGTCAGTCAGCATTCAAACACAAGAGCCAGTCAAAACTTCCGACCTGCCCCTTGAAGAGCTGCATCGCATACTCACACCAAGCAATTCGGTTTGTTGGTACCTGCCCGAAGGAGGAAGTCGAGGACGCTTCATTGGCAGGGCTGCGTCTCACGTTAAATCCATCCGTCAAGCTGCTGGTATTGAAAACATCTTCTGGAGATTGACTGAAGGTGAAGGTCATGGATGGTTCCTTTTCCTAGTCGGCTCATATGATCCAGATATGACCGACGAGCAACGCAATCGACTAGCCTATGCGCTTCGTTTATGTAAAGGTTGGGCTATTGCGACGTACGCTCCGGAGTTTCTTCCACTTCCAGAGGACCTGCCAACTCAGTATAGCGAAGACCCATTGTTCCGGCTCGATCAGAAAGAGCTGGACGAGGCTCTTGCAATGTCTGAAGCACTTCGTAATGCGCCTGCAGACCATCAAGAGCGGCGTCGTAATATTGCCTTATCGGATCTTGTAGGAGTCTGCAAGAGACCGCACGTCGAGCCTAATGCTGCTTTCCGAACGCTGAAACTGCAGCACTGCTGGCCAGGTATCTTCTCCGAACTCTGCACTGAACAGAACTCTATCAGCTGGACTGTACAAGCACAAACAGAAATCTCCAAATTCTGCGGTCTAGGCTACTCTGGCCTGGTAGAGCTGAAGGAGCTCACAAGCATAGCTGCTATCAAGTTTGATGCAAATCCACGTCGTTACGGCCAAGACAAGTGTCGCATTTACATGCTTGGCTCGATAAATCCTACTCTGAGTGAGCAGGAGAGCGTCTGTCTCTTGCGTGCCTTCCGTTTGGTAGTTGCTGCTATGAGAGTCTTCGGCACAAACTCCTTGCTGCCAACAGAGTCGAACACTAGACAGTCGAAGCTTGCTATGCAAGCTTTGTCCCTTGCTTGTGAAGACGAACCTTCCGTTAATGCAGTTCCCGATGCAATTCGACAAACGGGCCTTTCATTGAAGAGCTTCGAGATGCTGTTGTCATACCTTGAGCTCGATAACTCACAATCAGTGTCGGCCATTCAAACCAAGTCTTTGGACAATTTCGGTCAACCACCGTGTTTCAAGCCTGCTGCCAGGAAGACTCCCAACCCGGATGATTACGACCATGGCCCTTCATGTTTCCGAGATATACCAGAGTTTGGCCTGAATCCCTCAGTAGACGATGGCTATATGACAACCTCCGATGAGGAAGCCTACGAAGATCCGGAACTGATCTGGGATGTGCTCAGTTACAGCAAGAAGATGGCTCTCATAGGTTCTGCTTGTTGGGCCTTGCAAAGCCTACACGACATCATATCATCTTGTCAAAGCAAGATGTACGACTCTATATCCATCGGTCCTTCTGCCTCACAAGTCTGCGGGTCAGCAAGCGACGATACTATCGCCCGTACTCGCCCTGTGACAAGAGTTGACCCCGTTGAGGTATCGGGGTGGGAGACTGCCCAAGAGCTTGTTAGCAATAATTTTGGAACAGTGCAGGATTGGGTCAAATACGTGCCGATCAATCATAAGGCCGAGGCATACGACCAGCTCAATGCAACTTCGACGCCAACGGAACTGACTCGTGACGACCGCGAGATAGATTTCAAAGGTCCACAGGAGGACTGCACGGTAGGTAATACGACCAATTCTTCAGGTGCTATAGCTAAAATGGCTACGCGTCTTTATTCAGCAGAATGGGTCGTGCTTGTTAATAGACATTCCCAGCGATCTTCGAACAAGGTCAGCCATTTTAGGCGAGGACAATAGCTTCCTCGGACAAGTCAGTATTCAAACGGGAGCCCAACTTGAGCTCGCTAAACCTGAAAATGGCCAGCAAGAGTGGGAGAGAGGTATCCTAATTCGTGGGCAGGCAAGGAGCGTCAACCGGGCTCTGCAAATGATAGATGCAGGTGTCCTAACACATCAACCCCATTGGCAGTTTTCGGCTCACGTCGAACAACTCATACAAGGTTTCAAGGTAGTGGAGATGGAGAGAATCAGAAATGCTCCGCAAGGTCTCGATGACAGGTGGAGTGTCGGTCATGTGGTCTTCATCCCTGAAAAGAGCATCCCGGTGGTACAGCAAGCCATAGCTGCCAATACTTTCGTCACCTCGTCATGCGCTCTCGTAAAGCTTGATTCGATTCTCATAGGCAAGACGACGATTGATGCTCCCACAGTCGATCAGGCCGATGCTGCGTTAGTACAGCTATGTGACCTGGTACGTAATGTTGTACCGGCTTGGTTCCCGGGAAGCAATCCTGCGCGGGGTGTTATCGAAACAGCCGACCGACAGTCAGGTCCTGGGATTATGAGCCAGCTTCCTGCACATGAGGCTTTGGCTACTCAGCAAGAGGCCGCGAATCAAGATCCCGCAGAGCTCGGCCGGCGTGTCCAAGTCAGAAGTCAGACTGGTTCTCAGCTATAAGTTCAAGTCGCGGGCTGATACAGGGTCAGTACACCCCGAGAGAATCACTGTAGCCGTCCGTCGCTTACGCTGGAAGGCTTGGGATGAGAATATTGCCTTCCCCCTATGCATCCCTTAACTCGTCAACATACCTATACCGCCGTTGCCTCGCATCACAATCTCTCTGCATCGTTTCGGTGATAAACTCCGCAAAGATGCATCATTCCCAGTGTGCGCCTATTATGACTGTCTTCCGATACTTTCAAGTCATTCCAATGTAGCTATAGAATGATTGGCGGCTTGTGCGTTCTGCAGGGCGAAGTTGAACTACGATTGAGCAGCTTGCAACAGTCCCATTTTCACCTCTATACTACACGCAAACCTCGCTCGCCTAAGCCCCTATATTACAAAGGTTTATTGCGGACTGCCAACATTTTCCGCAAAGGCCCCAATGAGATTGCCAGCATCATACACCTGCAGAACATATTAGTCTGGACCAGATCACTCAAGAAGGGGCTTTGCTTGTACTTACACAGACTAAATACCAATACCCCCCTCAGAGTCAGCTGAGAGTCATGCGGCGTGAATGGATGAACCTACTGGAAAACTAATCCAGATCGTCAGTGAAGCTCGGCTTGTTCTTGGGTGGAAGAACTCACTGTGGCAGGCCACCATTCCGGCTTGTAGGAACTTAGATTACAATCTGTGACTGCGCAGCCTACCTGCAAACCAGGTAGAACGATAGTCAGCATCGGACATGATCATCCCCGAACCGGTCCTTATCACATATACCTTTGTAGCGCTCTTCCAGACCACCTATCGTTGTAGAGGAGATATCAGTCGGAGAAAAGCTGCTTCGCGGAAAATATCCCACCTGCGTAAAATGGCTTGCTTGCGGATTGTTTGGATCCCAGGCTCCCACTGCACCGGGGCCATTTACCCACTGATCAACAGCTTTGTTAGCATGTTTCACATGATTGGCGGATCCGCCTTGAGAATACAGGTTGGATGCCAACCCCGGTCTGCGATAACAAGCCCAACTTAGCTGGCTCTCGAAAATAACCGGTAGAATGCGGACATACGGATGTTTCCATTCACAGCTGTAACGAAAGAGTAGGATTAGCCAGTATACATGCATTATCTCAGAGCGTGGGCACTTGCCGTGTCAACCATTCTGTAGCCTTGCCTGCTAGTTCAGCATCGTGGGTAAGAGGACCAGCTCCATACTTAGCGCGCCATTGGTTATGCTGCCCCAACATCTCAGCATCAAAGCCCGGGGGAGCCTCAGCGGTTGGCGGCTTGGGCTGAGGTTTAGCTTCAATCTCCGACTTGGGTCGTGATTCGGGTTTTGCTTCTGGTTGTGGGTCTGGTTGTGGTTCTGGTTGTGGTTGCGGTTGTGGTTGTGGTCGTGTTTCTGGCGGTCGTTCTGGTCGTGCTTCTGGCTGTGGTTCTGGTTGCGGCTCTGGTCGCGGCATCGCTTTGGCTTTGGGTACGGGATTGGGTGGCGTATCAGGTCTAGGTTTGGGCACAAGTTTGAGTACAGCGGGTACTTCCGTTGTTGGCGCAATCTTCGGTCTAGGGTCTGCTGGCGCGGGCTGCAGGTATCGAAGGACAGGGTCAGTTGATGATAATAATTGACTAGCAGGTAAGCCTGTCAAATGCAGAATCCTTTACCTGCAGATCTGGTATAAGGGTGTCTTTTCCTGTGTAAATCCTTGTAACAGTGCGAGTAGAGGTGATATATCTTGTAAAGGACCTTGTGGTCGTAGACGCAGCGTGCACAGTCCGAGTAATAGTGACTGTCTCCCGTCCGACGCAAGTCTGGCCTTTAGGTGCGCTTGTTGCAGCAGGCGACGGGAGGTCTATCGATATAAGATGGGGTGGCGCTGGTTCATGTGGTATCAAATGGTCGAAAGCTGGGATTGATGGCGGATCGTTTATGTCAAAAGCCATATCAACCTGCTGTTTCACCTCCAGTAGGCTTCCATTCGGAAGTGTGATTGTCGTCTCAATCTCTTTGAGTCGCGTTTCGTTCCGGTATGGCGAGACAGGCAACATCGTAGGTGAACCATGAGGAAATGAACGATCATCGCCTCCGCCAGCATGGTCAACGTTCATTTCGACCTTGATGATTTGGTCTTGATCAGCATGTTCGACCACATGCTTTATTTCTGGAAAGTCGAGTTGCCGCCGCCGTTTTGTACCTGGATAAGTGCTTGCTTCGGTCGGTGCAGTTGTTAAAGCTGGCGATTCCGACGAGGCTTTGATTTGCAAAACTGACAGTATCCAAATCGTTATAACAGGAAACCCTAGACCATATAAGCCAAAGACGCGCATCCCTTCGCCCCAGGCGAATGCATACGCGGCTCGGAATCTTCACTTCGTGGTCGGTGGTCGATGGGGGCATGACCTTGATGGCAATAGCAAATGGCCGCTGAACCCATATGGACGCTGATAGCCAAGCGTTCCACTGCCCGGCTCAGGAGCTTGAAGATAGGCGGAGGCTGAAAGGGTAAGGTCGGTGCACTGCCAGCTAATCGAGGTGGCAACGCCGAAAGCAGGAAACTTTGCCCTGCCAGGTTTTGGAGAAAATGCAAGCCGAGGAAACCTCGTTAGTACGACCTCTAAGTGCTTCATCAGATTATACATACCATCTCATGCCTGCAAAGGTCCGATACGAAAAAAGTTTCAGAATAAGTTACCCTTGAACGAGCTAAGAGCAGTAACATACCAAGTGATTCGGATCTCGTCCACGTCTCCGGAGTCCTCTCGGACGAAGGTAGCGATAGCATCGATAAAACGTGTATCTATAAAGCCAGTGAAAGCGATCCGGCCGGCAGCGTCAAAGGAGCCTTCCTCCCATCTTGGCGGATTATGCAGGTGATGATGCTGTTCAGCGGTGTGAGGAGGAGCATCGGACCATGCCTCCCAATCTGACCTTGATACTGTAGGTATTTCAACATCGGCAACATCGTTGATATCCGAATCGTCGTTCACTTCCTCTATGATCTCATTGCTTGCATCGCTTGATGAGGAAGAATCGTCGTCATCAAAGGGACGCGGAAGAACAGCGCACCAGCTAACTTGTCCGGCTGGTACGTTGACATCACCTGTAATTTTGACTAGCTCTATGATTGTTCGCAGAACCCTAGTACTGCCAGCCAAGTTAGGTGCTAGTGCCTCACGATTCACTGACAGGTCCGCATTGCCTTCTTGATGCCGCTGATCGTGATAGAACTGCTCGATGATCCCTCTTCCATCACTGGTGATCTCTGTCGGCATCCATACCTTTCGTACGTTGATGACGCCGAACTCGTACCCGTGTGTAGAATAGCACCCTACCCAAAGACCCTCCAGGGAGACAGCCAAAACGGGCTTTGATAGCGGTCTGGATGTTGCCTTGTCATCGGGAAGGGGACACCTTGAAATAGGATAGAAGTACTCTTGCAAATCATGCTCGTCAGGCTCATCGAAGAGTGCATCTCGCATTTGCTGAGGCAAGACTGCACCGATCCCTTCCAAGAAAGCTCGGAACAATTGATTGCCTCCTGGGTTGGAAAGTAGAATAGGAGGTTCCTGTGGTTGTATTGAAGGAGATGAAGGTTGTCTCGATTGATAAATGTAGTCCATGTTGTTGCCGGCATGCATTGGCTGTTGCAGGTTGGCAGGTGAGCCCGCAGTCGGGCCTACCACATCAGTAGAATCTTGAGCTCGGCGTGCTTTCAGCGTAAAGGCTGGTGCCGTCAGGATATCACCTTGTAACTGAACTTGACTGCTAACACCCTTCTGTGTACTTGCGGATTCCATCCCGTCGCCATCCCAAGCTATGACATCTCTCAACAAGCCTGCACTGAGAGCGTCATGTCCTGGGAAACATGGACCGATCTCGGTGGAATACCGAGAAGGTGGGTGCTCGGAATCGCCAGAAGTATCTTCAAGCTTGCGCCGGAGGTTGTATTCAAGCGGAACTGATATCGGAACACCTGGCTTGATGGTTCCATCTTCGGCCGAAATCAAGGTGAAGCCGCCTTCAGCAGTGAGACAGAAGATAGGCGTGTATTGTAGCACGGGGGAGAGGACGTCGACCGATAAGCCTGCATGGGGGGACAGATGGTTAATAGGCAGCCTACGCGAGAACACAGAATAGTTTAGCCTATCTGGAACAGAACCATAGCAAGGTAGTCCACGCAAGCATGGGAAATTGCTGCCCACCTATAAGAGACTCCGCCAACATTATGCCATCGAGCGACAGCAGGCTTCCAGGGGACTGGCCGTGGTTGCACCGATGAGCTGGGATCGAATGCGTTGATGCATTTCACCTCTTCTGCCACCACGGCAAGCGAGCCGGTGTCGTGGCGAATCTGGATGGAAGTGCGCAGCAGCCTGCCGCGATAAGCCTGGGTGCTGGCCCACCAGCCTGGGAGCATGCAGCTTTAGTAGAACTACCAGACTGCTGTATGTCGTTGCTTCTCACCAAGGTACTTTGCGCCGACTCCGAGAAGGCGATCGACCAGCGTAGCGTAGATGTCCACGCCTGGGTGCCACGAAGGCCGGACGAGCGCGCTGGATCTTGCATGGCGGCGCACGATGGCCTCGACCCGTGCTCTCCATACGTCGTCGGAACACGCAATCGCATGCAGCTCCCGGCAGGTCCGTCCCAGGTGGAGGACATCCTGGGGTTGCTGGAGATGGTGGATGACGGCCAGCTGGAGCTCATTCGGCAGCAGGAGCAGGGGAGGTCCGCTGGACATGATTCAGACGTGTGCGTTCTTGAGCTGCTGCGGGTGGTTGTGCCGACGCTGTGCCATGCCCGCCTGCCAGCTGCATCAGACGGCCGCAAGCCTGCAGCTGGACAATCTGCGCTTGCGCCACGATAACCGTGTGATGCGGTGGCCAGCCAGAACAGAAGGCTCCGAGATGCTGGGCAAATGGCGCTGGAGCAGGGCAATCGCCGGCTGCCGTAGTCGTGCGTAGGTCAGCCAAAGGTGCGATCTCTTCTGGCACTAACGTATTCTCTCCGTCTCTTCAGGCTTGCTTTTAAAACAGCTCTATGAATGTACAGGGGTGGATGATGGGTATCAACCTACCAGATGAAAGATTGGTGACAAGGACTGCAATGCCCTCGACGATTGCGTCAACCACTCATCGTGTGGGAGGGTCTTCTCTACAAGCAAGGCCTTGTTGTTTGCACGGCCTATCCTTGTACTACTTGTGCGCCTGTCCGGCTCTTTCTTCGGCATTATTCGGTGTGCCGGAAATGAGCCGGCAGTTTATCCGAGTCACGTGCGTGTGTGTCTGTTTGAAGAGCTCGTCAGCCTGAGCACTCCGGTCTCGTCACTACTGGTGGCCAGCCTGAGCCAGCCAAACCAGACTCCCCCTAAATGCATATCAATGAGACCATTGTTACACCTAGCCTCCTCGCTCGCCTTCTGCCGCAGCAGTCCCGCCTCTTCAGCGGGCAACAGGCCCATTCTAAAGCTCGACTTCTTACCGCAGTGAGAGCAAGCCGAACACTATTTCCTCCAAGTTCAACGAGGCGGTATACATAATAAATCCAGAGAATTGCCGCAGATACGGTGCAGTCCTTCAACCGTTGCGCTGAACCAGTCCCTGAGCGTGCGCAGCTAGATGCTCACCAAGTGGCTGTTTATAGAACCCGGCAAACCCGCCTACTAGTGGCAGCAAAAGGATCGTTTATGACCAACTGCCTTCATATCCGAACCAGAGCATAGCACCATACGCCTCCAAAACATGGCTCACTCAATCACTGTCAGCGGCATAGAAGTGCCTGTAGGCCTCTACATCAACGGCAAGTGGGTCAAAGGCTCGGGGCAACCTTTGGAGACCATCAATCCTGCGACCGAGGAAACTCTCGGGTCGGTACAGACAGCCAGCGACGACGATGTAGATAGGGCAGTCGCTGCTGCTAGAGAATGCTTGGAGACGGCATGGGGCCTGGAGATGCCTGGAACCGACAGGGGCGTTCTCATGTTCAAGCTTGCGGATGCTGTCGATAAGAACACAGATGATCTGGCTTTACTGGAATCTCTAGGTGGGATGTATCTCGCCTTAGGTCGTCTAGGCCGGTCCTATCGGCTTTACTGACAAGTCAGCTGCTCTCTCCTTCGCACTCGCTATACCGACTGGTTGAATGTGCAGATGCGGGAAAGCCGATCGCCTGGTGCAAGGCCGATATCGCGGACTTCACTGCATGTTTGCGATACTATGCAGGTACAGTAGCTTCATGTCAGCCCATCCTGTCCGCTAGGATGATAACCTCAGCGTTTCTTCCTTGTTAGGCGCTGCGGACAAGATCCATGGAACGGTTATCGAGTTAGACGATAAGAGCAAGCACGCTGTTGCTCGGAAGGAACCTATCGGCGTATGTGCGCAGATCTGCCCATGGGTGCGTTTACATTGCCTTGAGGTCGGGATCTGCGGAATCCTGACGTCTAACCCTCCATCTTAGAATTATCCTCTTGTAATGCTAGGTTGGTGAGTGTTACGGTTTCTTACCAGCCTATGTTCTCCGCATACCGATAGAAACTGAAATGTCGGCTCCAGGAAGATCGGACCAGCATTAGCTGCAGGGTGTACCATCGTCTTCAAGCCAGCCGAGTCAACCACTCTTTCGACACTCAAGTTTACCGAGATTCTCGACAGCGTAGGCTTTCCAGCTGGTACTTTTAATCTCGTCAATGGCCTAGGTACCACAGTTGGCAAAGCACTTTCAACACATATGGATATCGATAAAATCGCATTCACGGGGTCGACCAATACAGGGCGACAGATTGCTATTGCTGCTGCTCAGAGCAATCTGAAGAAAGTTTCACTAGAATTGGGGGGTAAAAGTGCAAATGTAGTTTTCGAGTCGGCTAATCTAGAGGAAGCCGCCAAATGGGCTGCTTTTGGTATTTTTGAGAATGCAGGTAAGCATCACGATTGCGAGATGTACCTGTCTTATTGTTGCCCAATGCTAAACTGACCTTGTGACGTGTCTCACACAGGCCAATCATGCACGGCAGGTTCTCGTATTTTAGTGCAGGATACAGTCTAGTACGCAGAAAGTCTCATCACGGCAAATGCTACAGAGCTAATTGGGGACTCTGGGTGTAACTAGTGACAAATTCGTCGAGCTTTTCGTCAAGGCCACGAATGCACCCAAAGTCGGAGACCCGCTAGACCCTGACGTATTTCAAGGCGCCCAGGCAAACAAGCGACAATTCGATACCATCATGTCATACATTGAAGCAGGAAAGCAAGGGGGTGCAAAAGTCGAGACCGGAGGCGAACGCATAGGAAATAAGGGTTTCTTTGTACAACCCACAGTCTTCAGCAATGTCAACATGGACATGAAGATTGCAAAGGAAGAGATCTTCGGTGCGGACTTAAGTGCATGTCTTGCATTGAGAGTTTCCAGCTGACCTTCTGCACCATATGACAGGTCCCGTTGCCTGCATTATCAAATTCAGAGACGAAGCCGAGGCTCTGAAGATTGCTAACGCCACGCAATACGGTCTGGCGGCAGCTGTGCATAGTACTGGTCAGTCTTTCTCGGATCCGTACAATCTAACCGAAGCGACATGCGTACAATCAGGCTGACGCCTCGAATCGACATCCTGACTAACTTGATCTTACAGATTACAATCAAGTCCAGCGAGTGACGAGAAAGCTCAAAGCTGGCACAACATGGGTAAATCAATACGTGTTGCTACATTCGCAGGTCCCCTTCGGAGGCATGAAATCGTCGGGCTATGGGAGAGAGCTCGGTATGCAAGGAATCGAGGAGTACTTGACTACCAAATCTGTCCACCACTACTATGGCGAACCCCTCGAATGGCCAATCAAGCTGTAAATAGAGCTAGTGACACGTGCTGCGTATGTTGTCTATATATGCCACAGTTCAGTGCACCGCCGGAGGAACGGCGATATGCTCGTGAAGGCCAGCCACATAAGCATCAAACAAGACTCTTCAGCATAAGAATATGGGGTGTCCCGTCTTCTCTGTAGAAGGAGTTCCAACGGATGTTAAGCATGATAAATGTCACCGACTCGTGGATTCTGGTGAACTCACATGAACTCCTCGCCCTCGGTCGTATAGCCAAGGCTTTTGTAAAAGGGGACAACCGGTACTGCATGAAAAAGTCTTAGCTGTGTAGCAGAACTGCCTGTCTGCCAATCATAACACACCTTGCGCATGCATTCTGATTTCGTGAGCCTTGCCACCAGGAAATTTGGGAGCTTCAACAAACTCGCCCTTCAGCATAGCCTCGAGGCCCTTCATCATAGTTCCTCCCAGGCCTTTGCCTCTGAATTTCTTCAATACAGCTACCCTGCCAATTTTGTTCTTGGGCGGCGGGAAGTAGCGGAGTGTTCCAGCAGGCTCGTAGCCATCCAGCTCGGGAAAGTCAGATGTTGCCGAGGATGAGCGATGCAAGAGAAGGAGATGAAAGCACACGGCGTCATAGTCATCCATCTCATCCTCTAATGGATAACCCTGCTCGTGCACGAAAACGTCTATCCGGATTTTGCGCACATGCTCGAAGAGAGCCGAACCGAACGGTGCAGCCACAATTTGGAATTCCGGTGTGGATTCTTTGGCAGGCATGTTGGAGAGTTAAAAGATGTATAGTCAAGCACAGGCAGTCCTTCAGCAGCTGGCACTTTTGCGACCTAAAAGCAACCTATCTTAGCATCATCGCACTGATGGTAATGAATTCTCGATCATCTGCAAGTCATGGCGCACTACATTTGCTTGCCTCCACATCGTACCTACCAAAAGCACAAGCCTGGGTACGTTCTGGATAGCATGACTGGGTCGGCTACAAATGGTAAAGGTGCTACCGTACCTTCGACATCAGTGCTGTCCCCAGGTCCTGCGCAACTGCCATTATCCAGTGAAGCGGCTAGCCGTAGCAGTCCCAGCTCGGTGCCCGGCATAGAATACAAGCTGTCGCACCCGGATCCTCAACCATCCAATCGATACTCCAGACTGATAGCTCAACAAGAAATTGCGACAGTAGACCACTTCGAGCTCGAGAGCGGCGATATCCTGCAAGATGTTCAGGTCGCATACAAGACTTGGGGGAAACTGAACGAAAGACGGGACAATTGCATGGTCATTTGCCATGCTCTTACAGGCAGCGCAGACGTTGAAGATTGGTGCGTGTCCCATCGCTAACTGCGCGCAGTTCCCTTGCTGAGCCGCTTGTCTCTCGCAGGTGGGGTCCTATGATGGGCCGAGGACTTGCATTCGATCCTTCGCGGTACTTTATAGTATGCTGCAATGTGCTAGGTTCTCCTTACGGCAGCTCTTCTCCCGTCACTATCAACCCTTCCACTGGTCGACGGTGGGGCCCAGAATTTCCCTTAGCAACTGTGCGCGATGATGTCCGCTTGCATAGAATCGTACTCGATTATCTTGGAGTCTTGAGCGTGGCGGTGGTGATAGGCGGCTCTATGGGCGGCATGCAGGTGCTCGAGTGGGGCCTTTGCTATCCACCACCTTATGTACGCAATATCATCCCCATAGCGACATCAGCTCATCACTCCGCGTGGGGCATATCATGGGGAGAGGCGCAACGACAATCGATATATTCTGATCCCAACTACGAGGAGGGTTACTACACGGATGAAGAACCGCCAAAATATGGTTTAGGAGCAGCAAGAATGGCAGCACTATTGACATATCGGAGTAGAGATTCCTTCGAAAGCAGATTCGGCAGGAAAGAGCAGCAACGGAGGGTTCCAAGTCCTGCTGCAATATTGCAGAACGGGATACCCGAGCATCCCAATCCAGGCGAAGAAGACAGCACACCATCAACACCAGCGGAGCAAGCTCGCCACGCACACAACGATGGCTATCGTCCCCGGCGAACAGGGTCAACCGCTTCCATTTCCACTTCACCTTATGCTAATACGCCTTTACCTTCCAAGACCATTCCTGATCTCCCAAGTGAATCCTCCAAAGCTACAAGCCTCACAGGTGCATCGCGTAAACCCCTCATTTACTCTGCACAATCCTATCTTCGCTACCAAGGAGACAAATTCGTCTCTCGGTTCGATGCCAACTGTTACATTGCAATCACTCGCAAAATGGATTCGCACGATGTATGTCATGGCAGGCCCGCACCTCCGAGTCGGCCCGATTGGCACCCCCTGAACGAAGCACCATCCCACGCATTGGTCATGGCAATATCGTCCGACGCCTTGTTCACCCTTGGGGAGCAAAAGCAGCTTACGTCCGCTCTGCCAAATGCGAGACTAGTCGTTATTGAATCTCCGGAAGGACACGATGGCTTTCTGCTGGAGTTCGAACAAATCAATGAGCATATATTAGATCACCTTAGGACGCGACTGCCCGACATTTACTCAGCGGAAGGGTTATTGGACAACCAGAATGCGGAAGAGACCGTTGAAGACAAGCTAAAGGAGAAAAAAGAAAGCCTGTTCGGAGAAGCGGAAGCTGACGTAACCGCGTGGTGAGCAGACATGATGAGGGGGTCACCCGGGCTCTCATATCACAATCTCCTCCTTATGCAATAACGCATGTACATGCAGTCGCGTAACCGAGATCCCAGGTTTACTCATGCTCGGATGAGGTGTGATTTCCGAGCTACTCGTTGTTGTTGCTTGCATTATTGCATTATACCAAGCGATATCATCATGAGAAATATGGTGACAAAACTCAGGACCGCCGATCTGCCTCGTGCATTTGTCTCATATTGGGTCCCGCATATTATAATCTGCGTAGTAGCGGTTACATGGACATGTTGCATCCAAAGTGCACTTTCCCTCAATCAGGTTTCAGTGCGCCCACGAAGACTGTATGGAGCCTGCGGGAATGTTCGAGACAGTTTCTCTTATCGCCCATACATCCTCTGGTTGAGCTGGCTGCCTGAGGCAGGTTCGAGGTGGTTAGGGTGTAATCTTTCGACATCGATGGCGGTTCGGTCTGCAACAGTGTTAAAGGAAGTTTGCCTGATACAAGCCTTCATCGGCTCCAACTTTAATCTTGAGACCTTTTCCCGTACTCCCGAATCATCGCGTCTCGCTCCCCTACAACCTTCTTTAGCCGTTCCAAAAGCTGTTGAGGCGCTGGACGGATCCTGCCCATATTCTCCAGGAAGGGATAGATTTTGTCGTGCAAATGTCTTTGGCCAAAAATGTGTCGTGCCTGATAGTCGTGTTCTGGAGGTAACGGGCTAGAGTCTCCGGTTTTGCCTTCTTCTGGAGCTGGCGAGACATTGGAAAACCGCTGATTTTTCTTATCAAGGATGCTGGAGAACTCGCTAAGGAAGATTGTTGCCGCAGACATTAGAATATAAGCGATAGAGATTGCTGCTGTTCTCAAATCATCTTTGTATAAATCACGCCTCAACTGAACTATCTCCACTATCTTGAGAGCCGATTTAATGCAGCGAACGCGTGGAGAGTCCTCAGCGGCTGCGATCTCGGTATCATTCGGTGACGAAGCGCTCGATCTAGTGTAATCCGCATGGGCGGACCCTGTCAAGAATGGCCGATTAACCAGAATGATATGCGAATGTACTAGGAGGCTGGACCGGGTTGACACGTAACGGTCAATGTCGATGGCTTGACACATGGACGGGTGCTTACTGGATATACATCAGCATATGTGGAGCTGGGGCCTGGTCTGATGTTTGGGAAAGCTCATCAAGCGTGGGAATAGTTGGCAGCCCTTTCACAAGGTCCCGTGCCTGCTGCATAACGTGATTGAGTGCTGCTTGAACGTCCGCGCCTTTGGCACTGGTCCTTGCGACTTGGGAGTATATGATCCGCGTAGAATAGGCGAAGACCGTCACGATGTCCCTTACCCGTGGCCCTGTCAACGGACAATGGATTCAGCTAAGTTGACAGTGCATGCTTCAATGGATGAACATACAGAGGGACCAGAAGTCGCCTTTGTCGTCTGTTCGAAAAACTGGGTTTCCCCGATTGTGAGCCTCTACAGCATATTTCCAGGAGAGGTGCTCCAATCTGCTGCAGTCCGTATCAAAATGCTCTAGCAGTGGACAGGTAATCACTATGTCGCGGAGGACTCCGGTTCTGCCAAACATAGTGCACATTCTGTAAACAGACAGGATTACGTTGGAATCAGTGGCGCAGTCGAAGTCGGTTGGTGGCTGACTATACAGGCTTACTCTTGCTCGTAGATCCAGACTGACCAGAACGTTTTGGCTCGTATGTACAGGTCATCGCGGGAGAAAACGTGGACCTTTGACTGCGGGTTTCCGCGCAGAAAATTTTGTGCATCGAGATGCAAGCCTAGCTCGAGTAACATTCGAGAGCAGGTGTCCAGCAGCATCCAGGCCTTCAAGTCGTTTCCCATTGCCAGCAGCCACGAGACCATTACGAGCAAGGCCTGTACAGTCGTAATGGGCACCCGGATGGGTCCAATAGCACCGTCTATTTCTTCCGCGAGCATATCGTCGGCCATCGTGAAGAATTGCTCTCCAGAGAAGTCAAAGTCATATTCATTTGCACGTACGCTGAGGATGGTAAGCGACAAAATAGGCAGATTAGAGGCGGAGTGGTCAGGTATATACAAGTTTGAATGGCATAGTTAGAGTATTAGCACATATCCAAGGTATGCAAATGACTAAGACGTACTCGGAACGATCGGATATAGTGCAAGCAAATGCAAGAAGGGCCTGTCGGTGGTGAGTGAGCAATGATAAATGGGCGTCTCACATAGTCTGACAGCATGACTCACGTTGAGCAGCAGCGAGCTAAAGTAAGGGCCTTGACCAGTAGCCATTTGTTTGAGAAAAGTATATTGACTGATTACTGGATGTAAGGGTAGTTCCCACACGAAATACAGGCTTAGGAGATGCTCCACAGTCTCTAAAGAGGTATTCTCGGGTAACTCGACATTCGGACCAATGATGATTCGCGGTGGAGTTGGGCTCTTCGGCGAATCCGGGGACGCATGGGCCTCCGTTGAAGGCTCCACGGCTTGGAGGGTGAACGATCCTTCAACTGCAAGACTCGATGCTGCGCTCTCGGCTCGTATCATGCCATGCTCATCTACCGTCAATCTGAAACTACCCACATCAGTATCAATTCTTAAAAGCAGACCTGCCACGCACCTGTCCGTCAGTTCTGACAAAGTGTCTTCGGTAGCACTAGGAAGGGTCCGATAGGGTAGCGCAACTGCGGGGCTTTGTTCAGCATTGCTGGAATGAGCACCCAATGACTGTCCCGATTTTGAATACTCTTGCATAGGGGCTGTTCTTTTGAATGTTCCGTCGTGTACGGTATGGCCAGACTCGTTCACAAGGCTTGGCTCGCTTGACGGAGATTTCAACCAGGCTGATGATTCGATGTCCTGCCAGAGAATGCCGTGCGTTAGCACCCATATATCTTTCGCTTTAAAGATCCTCCCAACCGTCTACAGCAGAGGAGCAATCCAGTGGCATGAATAATCTTACAGTATCGCTGCGCAACTTCCTAAGTATATCCTGCATCTCCGCCTCGTCGCCCGCTTGAAGTCTACCTACGAGACCCTCTAGCTGTGAGAGACGGCTGCGAAGAACGCGGACACTTTCCTTCCGTTTGTCTACCCCCGAGAAGATGCAGGGGATAGACAGACTGCTGCAGACATTACAGCTGATGTTACCACTCTCAGTAACGCACTTGGTCCGTTTGCGACGACAGCCTTCACATGCTGATTGGGCTATTCGTCTTCTAGCTGGAAGCGATCGCGAGCGGCTTTGAGTAGCTGGTGTCGTCGACTTTGAGCTTGTTTCCGATATACCGGCAGACGAATTTAAGGGTCTACTCAGCGACATGTTTTGGCTTTCGGAGGGGCGAGACGAGGTTGGCACTCCGACTCCTTGCCCAGGCGCGATTATGTTCGCATGCTGATCATAAAAATCAGGCTGCAAGTTACCCTCGTCCCAGCTCGATCTGCCGGACATAGGCCCTTGATATTGCAGAGGTTGTAAGGGTGGGGCAGCCGGATTATAGTCGACAGTTCCCAACTTTGGGCTGGATAGACTTTCAGCGCTGCCGTCCGGGAAAATGCTCCAAGCTGTATGTTGTGGAGCAGCACGTGAATATTCTAGGGAAGAAGCCCAGGATGGTTGCTGTGGGTAAACGGGAGCCCCGGACGGTTGCCGCTGACCCCGGCTATCGGTGCCACTCGGATAGAATGCCGGCGCGTTGTACTGGTAGGGCGCGTGTGCAGTCATCGGCAGATTTTGTGGAGGCCAAATTGTGCTCGCTTGCATAGGCGCATGGGAAGCCTGGTACCCGTTTTGCACATGATGACTGCCAGGCAGGAAAGTACTTGTAGCAGTCTGGGGTGCAGTAGACATGAAGGATCCGGTGGCGTATTCCGGCATGCTTGCAGCCGACATTACCGAAGGCTGATAGTATTGCTGACCCTCGAGATGGGTTGGATCTGGCATTGCCTGCCATGGTGGCTCCCGCTGAACGCCTAGAATCTGTTCCTCCTCAGGCACGTACCCGACCTGTGGAGGGTCCAGCTGCACCTGCTGACCGGTTTGATTGCCCAATCCCGGGCCGTAGCTGCTGCCAGCAGCGCTTCCATAGTCCATCCCAGTCCCTTCGATATACACGCCTGGCCATGGGCAGCCAAAAAAACCGCAGACCGCATAGGCACAAGCAGAGAGGGCTGCAAACAAGCCGCCAGCCCCCTACACAATATTTGCGGTGTTGTCGCGCTCATGCGGGTTCCATGTATTTTCTGGCGGATGACACTGGCAGGTGCGAGAATTCAATGCTTGCGGAGACCAGTCTCCCGAACCCCTGGTACGGCAACACGAATATTCAGGCTTCCAGCCTTGAGCAAGGATGTCGACAACACATAATTGAATAATTGAATGTGAAGTGCCCTCGATCCGGCCTTACCGCACGCGTACGAATGCTTGCGGAGACCTGTCTCCGGAGCCCCCGGCACGACAACTTGAACACGAATATTCAAGCACCGAACCACCAGACGGTGCTTCCAGCCTTGAGCAAGGCTGTCGACAACACATAAATGTATGTGAGTGCGCTCGATTCGGGCTGACCGCACGCGCACAACTACCGGTACCGGTAAACGATTCATCATCGTGTCGAAACGTAAAACCTGTCATGCGTACGCGTGTGGCGTCGGGACAGAAGCTGAGGTGGCGTAATAACATTTTCTGACAGCAAATAAAGGCTAATGTAAATTGTAATCGCTTGTTTGATAGGAGTAAAACATGCATAATTACTCAGAGTACCGCCTGTGAGGTGGCGTACATGCAGACTAACGGCACATTGCACAAGCGAAAGATTGTGGCTTGAGGTCTCCTAAACGAACAGGATCGAGTATTCAGGATCTTTTCACACTACACATCTATGGTAGTCCACGATGTACTTGAGCCACACCTTCCTTTCATGACTATACTTGTCAACGTTTTCGTGGATGATTACATGAGACCTCGGTAGATAGGTTTGCATGCATGTTCTTACAGAAAATGCATAACCTCTAAATTGCAACCTAACCCAGTCCACGCTCTTTTCGCTCCGTACGAATGTACATTGACCAGAGCAGGCGATGGCGAACCTAGAATAATGCCGGCTTTCGGACTCTCCATCCTGTTCGGAGTAGGAAATGTGCTGCGCAGCTGCATCGACTGATAGTCAGCATTACCGAGCGGCAGGCCACCTGGCTGGTGCGCAGGTTTCGCCCATGGCGCTCGGATAGGCTCGCCAGCGTTCTGCATTCCCACTGATGGCAACCGAGGCAGCGATTGGGTAGATGTCCTGTTCGCGTGAACGCCCTGCTCTGTACTCTGTGATTTCTCTAGCATTCCAAGTACGTTAGCTACCCAGTTGTGGTCGGTAAGAGGCGTAAGATCGTCTGGACGTTCCTTTGGAAGTCGCTAATGACAGTAGAAAACGTCAGAACTTCAGGATGTTGTGCTTGTGCACTTCAAACCGAACCGACACACCTCTTTGACTGTGCTATATGGAGCTTCCTTGCCTTTGGTTTCCCGAATAATTTCGCTGGTAGCGAGATCGTGGTACAAGCGGACGTCGTGTATTCTGAAGAGGACGTTATCCACCCTGAGGAAAAAGCGACACAACAGGAATATACCAGATGGCATGACCCGCTGCGGGAAGACTGTACTTCAGCTGATGTCAAGCCATTCTGCGTGGTCCGGTAGGGGGAACCGTCGGGAGTTGAGAAGCTTGTGTGCACGGAGCTTGTTGATGCGAGCCGCACTCAATCCAGTCGCTTCAGTTGGAAGCCAGCGCGATGGTGTCACGTTTTGCAACGCTTGCTTTGGGCAATCTCGAGCTATGGCAACTTACGATTCGAACAGTGAGATTGGCGACTCCGTTGTCATGGAGCTCGTCCTCAAAGAGTGTGATTTCGTCAAAGAACAGAATAGGCTCGTCCTGTCTAGCAAGCTTGGCTAGCGGAATGCCGGCATGGTCGCTAGGTGCGGGTAGGAACGCCTAGAGCGATGTTGACAAGCATTAGTGTCTAAGGACTTAGATTCACCTAGAAAACACCATACATACCTCTTCTCCAGTCACTGTGCCGCTATAGGTCGTCGTGTACGTCCAATCGTAATTCTTGACTGTCTCGATGACAGGGGCGGTATCCACGCCTGCCGGGCCGCGAGGGTCATCCCCACTGCTCAAGTTACGACTTTTGGCCCATTCGTCCGCATAGGATACTTTGATGGTATCCTCTCCCGTTGTGTCTACTTGTGCGAGTGCATGAAGCCCATCGAAGACGATACTGGTACAGCCACTAGCTGTTTGCCCGACCTGCGGCGAGCTATTGTCTACAGCCCGCTGTTTACCCTTGCGCCTGAGGGAGACCAAGTTGTTGCCAAAGGTAATCTCGGGCAGCGGTATATCGAGCTGTGCTGTCGCTCTGTGCACACATCGAGGGTAGATACTTCAATTTAGCTGCATGACCGGTTCGTGATCGATCCGGGTTCTCTCACTCGTCGACCTCATTTGCGTTGAGTATGGACTGTTTGCGCGTTTCTATTTCCCAAGGTCCAATCCTGATGCCGCGAGACGTCCCTTCTTCCCATATCTCATGAGGCACACGCTGCGTCAAGGGCTTTCTTCTTTCAGGCATGCTCGTGCACTTAAAGTGAGTGCAGTGGGAAGAGTACGAAGGTGGGCAACAACGCACGCGGCAATTCAGTAGTGCATATTCAGCTTATTTTTTATGAACAGCGGTATATTGACATTGTAAACTCCGACAAAGACATCTCCTATTTAGAGCTTGCTAGCCCTCTTGTCGCTTGAGGACACGAGCTGTTTGAAGGCGTTTCTGAAATCCTCCTTCAAATCTTCTAGATCTTCCAAACCTATGGAAAGGCGAACTTTGTGCAAGAGCATCAGTCTCAGTGAACGGAGTACTTCAAAGTAACATGCGGTTCTTACTTAGGCACGGATCCGCTCCAGCATCAGAGATTATTCGATGTTCAATCAATGATTCGACGCCGCCGAGCGATGTGGCAGGCTGTCGAATACGCAAGTATATGCGAGACATTTCAGCTATCAAATTGGACAGTATGGATGCCCTTTCACGGGTGTCTGACTCCATACTCACGACCATTAACCTCAATTTGTGGGGCAGCCAGGTAGCATACTCCTTCTTTGTTGTAAGAATACCAAAGCAAGCGGGGCCACCAGTCATTTGAGCTTTCTTCGCAGTCTTCTCGTTTCCTACAGCACTTCCAGCCAGCGGATTGAAGCCGTCACCTGTTACCCCATCTAAGCCTTGCAATGCCGCATGCCAGACAGTTTTCAGTACTCCGCCAGGGCAGCCATCGTAAGACTGTCCCGCCTCGGGTGCATTCGTTGCGACTTCATTAAGCCAAATAGCTAGAGCCGTTCCAGTGGCAGATTGACGAGCGACGCGCTGTGTACCACGTGTTAAGACCTATGCACTGCTGTACGCAACGGGCGGACGACCCTACCAGGTTAAGGGTTCTCATGGACCGCAATACTAGCCACGACTCGAGAGAGCCGGGAACCATCCCCGAATAGGTTCTGATCTCCCATAACTGCAAGTCTTCGTCGTTAGCGATGGCACAATAGATCTAGGCTCACTGGAGTATGCTTACCTTCAGCCACTCTTCCTTGCTTCGGGTGGCAAGAACACCCAACAAGGCATCTGAATGTCCGTTGAAATATCTATGTGTCGATTTGTCTGGTCAATACATGCCACTCTACATCTAACGAGACCTTTCAAAAGCATGTTACTCACTTTGTTCCGCTATGCATGACTAGATCGGCGCCGAATTCGAAGGGATCTTGCAAAGGAGGTGGTGCGAACGTAGAATCAATGGCAAACTTTGCGTTGGGTATAGAGTGAGTTTTCTTTTCATCTGTGCAGCGAAAGAGTGGCAGGCATTGTTAGCAAAAGCAAACAAACCGTCGGCATAATCAGGAGGGGGACCTACATTTCTCCATATCTCGGCAAATGCCCTTTGGATTGACGGGAGTCTCTAACCAGCATAAAAGTCTCTTGCCTTTATATTGTGAAAAGTCGTCATCTATGTTGATGATCTTGACGCCTTCTCGGGTGCGAGTGTAAATATCTAGCGTGCAGTGAGTGCCGTGGTATCCCTCCGAAATGGCCACTACTTCGGGCTGGTACAGAAGCAATGCCGCAAAGATGGACTGTGTAACGTTTTTGAAGCGTGGAGCGAGAGCTGAGGTTAGCTTGCGTACAGCGGCCTGACTTCCACAGCGGCACCTACAGAGAGTCCCGAAGTGAACATTATAGCATGTCCTTTCTGCCGAGTAGCATATGTGAGACTTCAGCCTGGAGTGTATGTGCATGATTAAAACGGATCCGCAAGTAGACCCACCAAAGCAGCGCTGAGCACCTTTTCGGCCCTTGTCATAACAGGCTGAGTATATCTAGAATAGATATGTCTTTCCGGATGTTGAGGATCATAGGGTGGTGCATCCTCTCCTTCTGTGCCAGTGTACCCCTCAGGCTTGTCTGGATACAGTCCACCGTTGTCTTCAGTAAGGTTGGCGTGCCCCCCTTCGGTTGGGTTAGGGACTGGATGCCGGAAGGTGGTGGATGTGCTATCAACCTGGCGATCAGCAGACTTCCCGGCGAAACCGGCAGCATTGCGGCAACTTCGTACCTAATTGGGACTCCTACTGCAGGCTCTTCATTATCAAGAGTGTCGGCATGACTGCAGATAGAGGTACATCCCGAAGAAGTCAGTTGTGGTTCCCCGGATTATCTCACTACCGCTCGTCCGCTGGTCATGAAGAACACACATGAGCAGTGAAGCTAGATCTAGTGCCTCCTTCTTCTCGGATGTAGATGACATATTGACTAACTAGCGTTATCACGTATAGTATCGCTGTAGAGCAAAGAAAAGCAGCTATGCTTCACGTCTCGGATGAACCGAAGATGATCGGTTATGCGGAAGCTCGTCATCTCAGAATGTCCCGAGTACAGCTTGTACCCGAGCGACGAATACTCGCATAGACCCAGTGACTGGCCGGCTTACCGGTCTCCTCCACGCTCAAGAGACTAAATTTACAAGATAAGCTGGTCACATTAAGAAACGGTACCGCAGTAGTACCTTGGAGGAAGGTGGCGTGAATACCGTTCACGTTCGGCAAAGCCCCGACAAGGTCCTAAGACTGGTGAGGGGCGTTATTTGGTTCCCTGCTATTTGGTCGAAATCTTAGGACATCCACTGGAGCAGTCGGGCGTCCTTACTCACTTCACCTTAGCTGGGCAAGCTCCTTCCTGGCCGGGTCGTTCATGTCTCCAGAAGTGCATCATGATGCTTGGTGCGAGAATCACTGGTGCAACATGCATCATAATCCAGAACACAGGGTTGTAAAGGTTGCGGAAACACTGCTTGAAGCCTGTACTTGTCGTTCATTGGGCCGATGTTCGCAGCCAGAAATGGGAGTATGGTCCGTGCAGTGGAGAAATGATCTCTTTCGCAGGCTTGCGGAGGGTCTTGCTTCACACCTCAGTGGACAGTATGCACTTATTACAACGCCGTCTGTGACCAGTACGTGGACTCTGTTGGTCTAGACGACATGGTAGAGCTCGCGCTGTGTTAGCATCGCCCATAATGCCACAGATCACGTGTACGAAGATTCTCTCCCGCATTGATTGCGCGTTTCGACAAGTAGAAACGGATGGCATAAGTAGGCATGGGTGCCCTACGGTGTCTAGCTGTCTAGCCTGCGCGCATACTGCCCGGACCCGAGTTCACTGAGGCTGGGCTATCGGGGCATTCGTGCCGCCCTTCATGAGTTCGGTACGGAAAGCTGCTGCAGCGCAGGTCTCTCGTCGTCGCACAGCCGGAGTGCAGTGTGCGAGGTGGCTGTTCAGGAGCCGAAGCACAAGCGGTGGACAAGGTGCAAGGCAGCCAGACTGGCCGAAACTCGTGTCGGCGTAGCTTCTCCCTCTCCTCGGTCATGCTCGTTCTGTCCGACCCACCCCTTGCCCTGTCCGCGAGGATCATGCTGCAGGGTGCCCGACACCGCCCGCTCGGTGTAAAATGCTGGGCAGGGTGCCGCATGCGAATGATCAGACATCGTGTCCATATGCATCCTTGATGATTTCTGACCAACCCCGCTGCAGCTTCACTCTTCCTGTCGCAGCTGCAATTCGATACAGATTGGGCTGATCTGATCACACAGCCAAGTCTCTACTGACACACCACCTTCCTGGACGACAAGCAGGCATCTTGAGGCTACACAGCCTCGTATACTTGAGAGCAAGATAGAGCACAGGATGGCCGCAATAACCTCCGTCGTGACCCCAGACACTCCAGCTGTCCAAGGTACCATCTCTCTGGTTGGCGGACGGGCGAGCAAGCCGTGGGCCGATACACCCTTTGCTCTCATTGGTGACACTGGCGCATCACTGCCAAACAACGCTCACATCCCTGCCACTCATTACTGTCGCGAAATGGCCTACACTATGGCCCTTATCCACAATACCATACTGCGCGGGGTCAATTCCATTTACAACCAGGCTCTCCACGTAAAGGCCGGTACAACCGAGGCTGTCGACTTTCTATTCTACAATCAATGCGTGTATGACTTTCTACATCGCCATCATATGCATGAAGAGCAGATGTTCTTTCCGCTATTAAGACAAGTAACCGGTGATCCCGCTTTCTGCAATGTTGAATTACAAGAACATGAAGTTTTCGACAGAGGAGCGGAGAAGTGGAAAGAATACGTCTTCAACGTAAAGTCGGAGGACTACGACGGAGCGAAGCTCAAAGGTCTTATAGACGATTTCGGCCCTCCTCTACACCAGCATTTAGTAGCCGAAATAGCTTGGCTTCTCACCCTCAACAAATACGATTCCGACGCATGCAAAAAGGCAATGCTGGATACTGCGAAAAAGGCACAAGCGGAAACATCGCTTAGCAAGTGAGTGGAAGTGGTCTTCCTCCTCATCCATTCTGTGACGGGTATCATTTTGGCTGCGTGCATATCTAATTGGTCGCATGGCATGCCTTCTTTGCCGTTACAGAGACGCCCCGGTGATATTAGCCTGCCAAGATGCTTCTTTCAATGTCGATGGCCGAAAGGGTATCTTCCCTTCGATGCCCACTCCCCTTCTCTACATGATCAAGCTCTTCTTTGCCAGGAATCATAAAGGCATCAAATTCGCTCCCTCTGACGTTCTCGGTAAGAGGAAGGACCTGCGAGCCGCATGAAACGGCAAAAGTCCGAAACTTGGTAATGGTATGCGTGTTAAGGTCCTAATGCAGTGGATGGTGGAGTTTCATTGATTCAAGGTCGCTTGTTTTGCAAAATAGTGGTTACGGCTGGTGAGAAACCATAGACAATGGAGGTCTTTGGAACAGAATCTTGTCCTGTTTAGATCGCCCTTCTATGCGAGATGTGTGGATCGGGCTTGAGAGTAGTACTAGTCTATTGTGCACGTGCTCAATCGGTGTTATTACGCTTCACTCGTCTATGTAATATGTTGCTCTGTGATAGTGTTGCCTTCCCTCACGTTGTAGAGGGTTCCTTATCCTTGTTATCTTACAGCTTACTCCTACCCTGGCAGCAAAGCCATTTGAAAGCTACATCCGGCTCTATGATCGAGCGCTTCCGGATGCTCTCATACTTTGTTACACACCCTTGTGAACCAGCCCTATCCTCCAGCGAGACAAGCTTTGACCTTTTTCGCAGAGCCTCCCCATGAGTAGGTAGATGACACGTCTTCGAGGCTCCGAGAGTCTCGTGTCTGTTATCCGGCGAGCGCAAGCTCTTGATCAACATCGACCACAGCATGAAAAGCGTAGTGAAGCGAACAGCACTCTTAACGGCAACAAGCAGAAACATGTGGAAAGCGATGTTCTTTCACAAGCATCTTTCTATGTACCTGCGCTACCGGCTGCTTCTAGCTCCAACCTCAGTCTCTCCCCCATGTATTCTGGACATTTACCAGCGGCATATGCTCTAGATGCGCAATCGAGGGATGTGATGCCGGACGATGCCGTCTCGGATGCGCATCTTTTCTTTGTGAGTATCATTAATACGAAGCTGGTGCCGGAATAAACATAAAGTTGACTCGTAATCCCCCTTCTGATGACGGTAGCTGCTTGTTAAAGCGAAGCATATAGCTGACCGACAAAAGCTTGTAATTTGGTTTAATGGAGGTGCGGCGACGATTCTGCACCGGTCTACCCGTTACTCCAAGAAAGGCTAAGCGAATAACTAGGCCCTGGCTGTTCGTCTTTTGATGGCGCACTTCTCGAGATTGGTCCGGTTACAGTACAAGGCAAAGATGCACAAGCGACTCTCCACGATAACCCTGGCAAATGGAACGAGTATGCGAACATACTATTCGTGGATCAACCAGCTGGCACTGGGTATAGCTACGTCAACAAAGGAAAGGCTGTCAGGGAATTGGAACCGGTAAGCCACCCAAGTCTAAGCTAGCCGAAATCAATTGTGACTAACATTGCGAATACTGGGGAAACGAATGCTGGCGCTTTACAGGCCGCCGAACAGGTTGTGACTTTCCTGTCGAACTTCTACTCCATCTTTCCTGAATATCGAAATATGGATGTCAGTTCGATCATCACAATGTTTCAGATGCATGTGCTTCTTCGATAGGGAAACTGACGGAGGAATGTACCATTTCACCGTATTCACAGACGTATCTCGCCGGTGAATCGTATGCAGGCACGACTATACCCTACTTAGCGCGTGCACTCATTTCGACTCAGTCGATGCCGAAAACATTAAAAGGTCTTCTCATTGGCAATGGATGGTTCTCGCCGACCCATCAGTATCCTGGCTACGTCGAGTATGCCAAAGAGCGTGGCTTCCTGAAGAAGGCGAAGAGCAGTCAAGTCACAAACCTGATGACCACTCTGCAAGGGTGCCAAAGGGATCTCAACAGCACTGCTGGTCAACATCACGTCCTTGTCGGATCGTGTGAACGGCTCATTGAAGGAGTGATGCAAGCCGCAAGGACAACGTAAGCTCTGTCTCATACAGCTGCATCCTATAGTCCCTGGGGTAGCTTATGTCGCGTGCTTCACGACCTAGGTTCGATACAAAGAAGTATTGCATCAATGAGTACGATGTTCGGCCAGCCTCCTTTTGTGGGCAGTATCCACCAGGCCTGGACTACGCAACTCCGTTCCTGCAGCGCGAGGATGTCGTAGAATCACTACACGCCGTACGAAAAACGGCACCTTGGCAGCAGTGCAATGACACAGTCGGCAATCAAATGTGGAGTCCGCGTTCATTCCCTTCAATAGAGCTCTTTCCGGAAATACTGCAGAGCACTCCTATTCTGCTATTCGCCGGCGATGCGGATCTGATGTGCAACTGGGTAGGAATCCAAAATATGATACAAGATTTGACGTGGAAGGGTTCAACCGGCTTTGGAGTAAATGCTACAGCGAAAGATTGGTTTGTGAACGGAACGTTGGCAGGAAGCTGGCAAGAGGACAGAAATTTGAGTTGGGTGATAGTAAAAGATGCTGGTCACATGGTGAGGAGCGATCAGCAGGCTCAAAGAACGAGCATACGGGCTAAGAGCTCTGCACTATACAGGTGCCAATCGATAAACCGTATGAGGCGCACGACATACTGCTTCGATTTACAGGAATAGATACCCTTAAGGCAGCAGGAGCTGGGTCGAATGTCCCCTCTACAGTAGGAAACGACAGCGGTAATGTGCTAGGCAAAATCTCCCCCGAAGGTGACACGCTGGATAGCGTGAGACTAGAATTAGACAAGCAAGCTGCGGCGGTGGATAAAGCTGCTTCCGATGCCGTTGACAAAGCTGGTGTTGAAGGGCAGCCCATAGATAAGGAGAGGGAGCTAGTTTACGGTCCACGGCGTTCTGCTGTATTGTTCCTGATAGTCTTGACCGTCTCTATAGCTGTCTATGGCCTATTGCGCTGGCGCGCCAGGGTAAGACACCAGAGAACAGCATGGGGATCTAAACACCTGGAAAACAAGCATCATTTCGTTGCAAGATCGGAATCATCGTATAGGCTCAGTAAGATTGGAACTTCTCCGTCGCCAAAATCATCTAGATATAACAGCAGAAGAGCACGGCAATTCGCAGCTGAGAATAGTCTAAGAAGTCCTTTAAGAACGCCATTAGCTAGAGATGCATCGAATCCGTACGATAAACTTAACACTCAACCTCCCCTTCCTCAGACAAGGCGATCGCGCAAGGATTCAATGGAGGAAACTGCCAGGATACTATTCGCTGTTGAAGACGACGATGGTCAGGACAACCAAGAGGTGTTGACTCGGCGGACCTGAAAGCAAACAGCTACACCCACATCGGGCACTGGTCGGCCACTGGACACCTGTTCCGGTAAAGGTGATACTCGCTTTCTGCATGCTGATAGCTGCCTTGTTTGACGGTATTATTCGCTGGAAATGCGAGCACCCGGAAAAGACACAACGGCAATATCAATCGCCACGCATCCGAGTCGAGGCGGAAGGGAGGAAGGGTCAGTCAAGCGACGCGTGTAGAGCAGAACTGAACAAGGTGCTTCAGAATATTACTTAAGAGTACAAGCTCTCCGACGGATATATCTTGTTTATATTGTTAGCTTGCCCATCGCCTCAATTCTAGCAATTCCTTAGATGCCCGCAGTGTCGGATATGCACGCTGTTCGGGCATGTGGCCGGCTTTCAACCGAAGGCACCCCAGTGTAGAAGTAGCAGCTCTGGCACCAAGCATGCGGAAAGCCTACTGGAAGGGTTCCGGCAAGAACAAGCTATCATTGCATCCAATGAACTTCCTGCTTACGCTTACCGTCGATCGCTTGTATCTTGCCTGTTTCTGCTGTCGGCATGTGCCGATAGCTTGCCGGTTGGGAAAAGGGATCGAGAGTTGAGGCGGAGTTGAGTGGCAAGGGTCGCGTGTACGCAGCAAAGGCAACGAGTCTGCAAGCTAACAACTGCCAGCCTCATACTGTTGCTGTAAAGTAGGCCCTCCCACCCCTACCCTACTGTCCACGCGTTGCCGCCAAGCTCTGCAAGATTGCTACCATGGCCGGGTATGGACCAGCTGCTTCGGTAATGACGGGTGCGGCGCTCCACGGTGCCCAAGCTACACCACAGCTCGTAGGTGCACAAGCTCTAGCAGCTGCGTGCAAAGCCGGACGTCCTGGAGTTCCCGGAAGAAAGCCTGTTTGGGGTTCCTGGATGCAGTTCCCTGGGTAGGTCTCGGATCTTCCTGTCGCTTACCCGTAGGCTTATCATCCATGTTTGCATTCAATTCAAATGCCTGCTATACCCCTATGTAAAATCTTTGAAGACCTGGCCTAGCGAAGATCGTCGCAAGCTTCGGCTATCAGGTGTGTCTCATGTAGCTGGTGCCTAGTGTCCAAGCCAGACGCATCTTATGCACCTGTGCCTCCCTTCTCCAGTGGATCCTCATCGATGCCGAACATGGAGCAATCGGCGACTCTGAAATGCACAACATGATCCCAGCGATAGCTGGCACAGGTGCGGCGCCTATAGTACGGGTTCCAGCACCAGAGCTAGCCTTCTTCAAGCGTGCTCTCGATGCAGGGGCGTTTGGTGTCATGGTTCCCATGATCGAAACGAAGGTAATAATCAACATGGTTTTGGCGAGTTTGTACCGCACAACTAAGATATCACTTAATATGCGTTCCTAGGAACAAGCTGAAGCTGTCGTGGGAATGTGCAAGTTCCCGCCACAGGGAATGCGGGGTTGCGGATCTCCGTTCGCTCCTGCTCACTTTGGACAGAGCATGCCTGCATACCTCGCTACTGCCAACAGGACTACCATGGTCATTGTGCAGATTGAAACGCCTTTAGGCCTGAAGAATGTCAGGGAAATCGCTGCGGTGGAGGGTATTGGTGAGTGTTTATATCAAAAGAGAGGGGTCTTCTCCATATATATCTGCCCAACGACCTTACATGATCTGCATATATTTCGTTACTGCGAACCAGACATGCTCTTCATTGGTCCAAACGATCTCGCCTGTTCCATGGGAAATGGCGCCAAGAATCATATGGACTGTCCAGATGTCCAGGAGGCCATCGAAATGATTCGCATAGCAGCCGAGAACGCGGGCAAGTTGTCAGGCATATTCTGCGTAAGCGCAGAGCAAGCAGCTGCTCGGTTCGCTCAGGGCTTCCAATTCATCAACATAGGAGGTGACAGTAAGAGAAACCGACTTCCTAGAGCTGATCTGCCATTGCTGATTAGCCTTCTGCTTTTCGAAACCAGTCGTCGCAATCTTATCCTGGAGTGCGTTAGGTTTGCCAAGGAACTATGTAACAGAAATATTCGACTGACCGAACTCATTGTCCACAGTGGGAAGCACGCTTGAACAAGCCAATGCTCTGTCATCTGCATAATAGGCCGATCGTTTACCATGGCCAGACGCAGGTAACCAGAGAACCCTGGGATCTGAAAGGAATAGACTAAGAATGGACCTGTTGTTTGCGCAACATGTATAGATCCGGTGTACGCAATCGCACATTGTTACGTGATAATCGCAGGAGTCATCCATGGTCCGGCTGCCATGGCTTTGCCTAAATATAACGCTAATGACCGCGCTTTTTTGGGATCGCACCGGAACACGCTACAATTGGTGTTACAAGTAGTTGCACAGTCTATACTCCCAACAGCAAAGAACGCCGTACTATTCTGTGACTTCCTTGAATATCCGAATGGTCTTATCTGCTTGACCAGTGATCAGGCGCGAACCACTTCTATCGAAAGTAGAGCAGAAAATTCCAGATTCTGCATCCAAACTGCCGGGTTGTGGCTTGTCTTGAATTGTCTGGAAGGGCATGCCCGTCTTCCAATCCCAGAAACATTGACTTCCGTCGTCTGCTCCGCTGTAGAAGACGCCATCTTCGTTCACATTGACGGTATTGATGATGCTATTGTGTCCAGCAAAGTTGAAGACGAAGTCGCCTTCTGGGAACTTCCATTTCTTGATATTGTTGCCCCCCGCTGATCCCGAGGCAAATGAGTATTCCGTCGGATGTATTGTCAAGCTTCGCACGGATTTGTGATGGTGTGTGAGCTGCGTCATGGTTTTGCCTGCAACCAGATCCCACAGCCGAATTGTAGAGTCCATTGAACCTGAAATGATCTGTGGATCGCTATCCTGGCACTTGACGTCGGCGATTGTCGCTGTATGCCCTGTCATAACATGTATCGCTTGCTTCGTTCGCATATCCCACACTCTGACAGCTGCATCCCTACCGCCTGTGACCAGAACATCAAGAGTCGGGTGCAATGCCATCGTGTATACGGCTGATAGATGACCGTGATAATGACGGATAACCTTGTTTTGTTCTAAATCCCAGCACTTGACCATCTTGTCTTCACCCGCCGAGAACAAGTATGGGTGTCGAGGCGATACGGCAAGACCGCGCACTGTCGAGATGTGACCTGTGAGTGAGAGCTTGAGTTCGCCTGACGCCAAGTCCCAGATCTAACGAGTAATGACAATAGAACCAGCTATGTGAGCAAGTCTCCCATTCCCGCTGGATGCGAATTTGCCTACCTTGATCAACCTGTCTCCAGCGCCAGTTGCAAACCATTGATTACCTGGCTCTACAGTGACAGCCCGAACCCATCCCAAATGACCTGAAATAACTCTTGACAGCTTCCATTGTGGATGATAATCTGGCTTTACACTTCTCGCTTCCTTGCGCTTGATTAAAGACTGTGAGAGAAGGGTGGGTTGAGCGTGCGCTGCATGTTGCTGCTGCTGTCTGACGAGGCTAGAACATGAAATCACACCATCAGTGAAGCCCTACCGAGCTAGAGCCGCTATAGTTGTGAGTGCTCACGCCTTTTCGGATGCCACTTCGTCCACAATTGCGGAACCTGAGCCACCGGGACCTGCACAGGAAAGGTAACGTCCAGAAGGTACGATTAGCAGGCTATAGTAGATCAACTCAAGAGATACAGGCCATGACCGGAGTCATGCAGCACCCTTGCCTACCTTCAATCAACTTTCGCTTCGTACCAGCTTGCGCAGGACCAGCAGCTGATCCAGCAGCTGCGGCACCTTGCCTCGCTGGCCCTGCTCCTCCTTGTTGTGCAGAGACGGCTGCGGGTAGGGATGTGAAGTCCCTGTACTCTGTATCTATTTTGCTAGCTACTCGCGCTTTCGAGCTGCAGGTTCTCGATATTATAATGCGAGAGTAGAATCGCGAGATCGAGGTTTCGACATGTGGTTATACAGTCGATAGGGGGCAAGAGTAGGGGATAAGCAAGTAGTCCATTCAGTTCCCGGAGTGACTGGTTCCATCTGCAGACGACTCAAACTCACGCCGACGCTGCTGAAGGCCCGCTTTCATTCAGGAAAAGTGGATCATTCGAGCTGAAGAGCGCTCTTGTGCGGAGGACAGACCTCTTGAGGAGAGCATCCAGAGGCGGCAGAGCATGGTCTTGCCCATTGCTTGCACCAGCTTGCGGTGCTGACTGTGTGGCTGCCATCGTTCGGTCCGGGTTTATGTTCTCTTGATCTAGAAGCAAGCTGCAGCAATGGCCGAAAGAAGTGGAAAGCTTGCTGTTTTCGATGCACCAACCGAAGAAAACCTGGTTGCAAGGGTTCGCACGATACACGATTCTGTCTATTCAAGTACATGCCAGATTAAATGGATAATACAAGCGCTTTCTGCGGACGTGTTATAGCTGGAGAATATGCTTGCTCCCCTGCCTTGCGAAATTCTATAGCGTGCCAACCAGCCTTCTACCAGAAAAGCTCATTGAAACGGCAAGTTCTATAAGAAGCCAGTGGGATGAACTGCGGACAGGTGGCGTCTTACGCAGCGTTCTGGCTGAAAGACTGTTGACTTGAGTATACCGATGCTTTTGAGGGTCTTAGGCAATCTACTATCCGCTTGATGTCGAGCCCAGAGTCGAACAAGATAGAAGGTAAGACTGGTTCTATCGACCTTCCGTCAGGTACAACGCCGGTCCATATCCTACATCCTGCACATCTTCCAACACAGACGACCCTCACAATTTTCTGCAAGATCTGGAGTGGCTACTCCTCCAGAAGATAGACAAGCGTTATCACCTAGATCAAGATCTCCCCTTCGCATTGCGGGACTAGGCTGAAGACCCAATATTACAAGACTTCTCATATTACACAACTATAGACTTCTCATATTACATCACTTTTTCTGATGTCGATAGATCCACGGGTTTGTCTTGCCGTTCGACGTTACCTTTTTTCTTGCCCGCCAGGCCGGCGGCTGATAGGGCTTCCACAACGGCGGATGTAGCAGCGTTAACACCGGTGTCCCCCAAAGATTTCTGGTCCTCCCGTCTGCTACGCTCTTTCTCAGCTTCAGCCTCTCGCCTGGTGAGCTCCTTTGTGACCCAGTTGGGCATATCCTGCATAGCGGTCTCCGGTCCTTTCTTGTAAGAAAGCAGCATCCCTTGCAGTTCTGCAATGGTGAACTGTTCGTCTTCAATATGCGAAGCCCACAACTTAGCCCATTCGGCGATCTTGGCTTGCGTGACGTAGGCGGGCAATTCGAACGGATGATGGGAAGCCCGTCTATTCGCAGGCGACACCTTCTCGCTGGACAATTGGTCTTCGCCTGTTTGCGATAGTGCTGATCCGCCGACAGTTTCGACGCCCTCTACGACAAGCTCCTCTAGTTCATTGTCTTCGGACTGAGCAGGCCGATAAAAGAGGTTGAACAGCTCCTCGGCTTGTGCTCTGGTGGCACGCTTGTAGTTAATGAACATGTCAACTCGTCCTGGCCGAGTAAGCGCAGCATCCAGCTCCGACAGCTCAACATTCGTGGACATCATCAGCAGCCGTCCTTCGTTCGACTCGACGCCATCGATAGCGTTCAAAGCGGCGCTTAGGCTAAGGGATCCTGCAGTACCCCCTTGCATGCTCATCCGTATTCCTGGATACATCCCCATATTTGTCGGTCTAGCTGGAGGCGCAGGAACGTTGCTTAAATCCCGCTTTTGTGTAGAGAAGACGGCGTCGACATCTTCCATGACAACTATACTCTTGGGAGGGATTGATCTCATAGTGGATGCCAACACCGAGTCGTTCATTGTAGGCGAGTTGATAGATATGATGTAAACGTCCAGTTTGAGTTCGCTGGCAAGTGCCTGGATAGTCGATGACTTGCCCGTACCTGGAGCACCATGGAGCAGATAGCCGCGATTCCAACGAAGTCCTCGAGCTGCGTACCAGTCCTCCGACTTGAGAAACTCGCGGGCATCTTCAAGAAGGGATTGCCGCACTTGAGCGTCCATTATGATATTTGCAAGGGGTCTGCGGGGTTTATAAGCAACTCTACGCCAGGTGCCCCGACAGTCTAGGACTCTAATGGTTATCATCTGAGGCCGTGTGCGCTCGTATACAGCCTTGGCCTCTTTGAGGAGCTTGAATAAAGGTTTGCGCGTGAAGGAGTAACAGCGAATCGTAATGATAGGAGTTTGCTGCACATCAGTTCCCACCATCCAATTTGGCGGAGTATTCTGCATCTTCCTTCTCAATCTGAACGCCGTACCCTCACTGATGACTAATGCACGATTCTTTAGCTACATACACGCGGACTCTGACAACTGGAGAATGCTCACACCACTGCTCAGCCTCTGTAGACGAGCACAATTTTTAGGTCAGAGCGGGGCATTACCACATATTCTAGGATTAGTCTTACCATCTTTCGGGGTGATACGTGTTTGCATATCCGCTTCTGTTGTCACCTGATTATCGAGCCAGCTATCACGACGGAGAAGCCACACAGTCAGCCTCTACAGGGACCCTTTCGAATAGCGTGGCTTACATGCTTTCGCCACCTCCATGCATGATCTGAGCGGTTCTTCTTTTCGATAATTTTGCGCCTGTCTCCACCATAAAGTCGCGGCTCTTCTTTCTGAAGCCACTAGAATGCTCCCAAAACGCCAACATCCCTATGGCGAGCGCGTGCATATCAGCCTCCTGATCAGATTTACAATGAACATCGCCCGGTGCTCGTAGTGGATAAAGCGGTTCCACAACCACGCTTATTTGTTACGATGTACCGGCTAGTTACTGCTCTATAAGAGCCTAGTCGCATGGCATGCCGTTGGACCAGGAGTATGTGGGGGTTGACGAACGAGAGACTTACATTCGTAAGCTTGATCCCCGGTTCTCAGGGTAGCGTCGATGTATAAGTCTGCGCAGTCAGGATATACGTCAATCAACTTTCAAGGGCACTGATGGTGCTATGTACAGACACCTAAACATGCTCACATTTCGTCAATGCTTTGAAACCATTTAAGAACCTCCAGAGCCATCTGACCCTCTCATAGGCGAAAACCAGCGAGAGAAGCCAAAGATATCTTCGAAGGAGCGTTCTCAACTCGCTTGACTGAAGGAGGCCCAGTACTCCACCAGTCTCGTAGCCTTCTGTAACGACCTGGCTCGCTTCGTTGATCAGGTCGTAGATCTTGCCGGACAGAGCATTGATAAGCAAGAAGGCACCTCCAAACTGACCCATGCCCCCAAAGGCACCACCACCCATGCGCTGAAGGGCGCCAGAGGTGCTCATGGCGAGGTATTCGTGGTTGCCACCTGTTCCTGGGCCGATCAGTCTACTAGACCCAAGCCCGGCGTACAATCCAGCCTGTGCCGTGTCGAGGCGAGACTTAAACCAAGCCTGAGGTGTAAGTCAGTGGATGCGGAGTATTCAGCAATGATCAAGGCTGGTCAAATTTATGTTTGATGCAGTCGGTACAGGAGAAGAGGGCAAGTCGGATATCTTGTTGTGTTTTAAGCGCGCAGAGTGGTGCTAGCGAATGACGCGTCCGGTCGGATACGTAAGTCATGTCAGCTTTGTGCAGACACTACCTACTGGCTGAATACCAGTCATAAGGTGTGTCGCTTAAGGCGAGCTCTTTCACGCACTGAACGAGATTGTGTCCGAAGTCTGACATACATCGTAACACAACGTACAGAGGATAGTCCTACAGTTACTTGTATGTAATGACTGCAACTAGAGCTACAAATACCCTATCGAGGGATTCTTGTACGGTGACAAGACTCTAACAGTTTCTCAGAACGTCCATGTCGCTATGGTGGGAGAGAGATCCTACGGTTGGCCTGTCTTCGTGGCACTTCCTTTCGGAGGGGTTTGAGTGACGGCGGGGCCATTTTTAAGTAGTCCAGCCTCCATGCCCAATACTTCCTGATCGCTAAGAGCGGTGTACCTAGCCTTGCCTCCAGCTTCTGTTGGCTTCGACGGCCCATCCGGGCTACGTTCATCCTCGTCATCTGTGTCGAATTCGTCTCGCGCAAAATCACCCCCACTGATGCTGCCAGTGAAGCTGAGGGCTCGCTCCTTGTGCTTGACAACCTCTGCCTTGTCCTTTTGCCGCGTGAGGACTACCCAGCACGTGGAGCTCATGATGATGACAGCCCCGAGCGTAGAGAGCAGGTCCATCACTTCGCCAAAAATGAAATACTGAAGCATCAATGCCCAAGGTAGCTGTGTATAATTCCCTAAGAGGGCACGTCCGACCCGCTCAATCTGAAGCGCTTTTGCCATCAGAAATTGGGCTATAAAGCCGCAGATTCCCTAGATAGGAGTATGGTCAATAAGGAAAGGACCGTAGAATGCTGATCTGGCTTACTATTCCTGTAAGGTATACCCAGAAAATGGGCTTGGACGGGAGTACCACCTCTTGGCTCTCAACGAGGATAGGCATAAATATTGATGTACAAACGCAACCCTGTTGCGGGAATCAGGCTTAGGGGAATTACGAATCATCCAAGCATGTACTCACTATGCAGAAGTATGTAACAGAATGCAATGCGTGTGCACGTTTACCAATCTGCCGTATGGTCACATATGCAGCTGATGCTGAACAGACGCCGATGAGGGCTACGCCGACGGCTCTGAGACGTTCTCCAGGATTTTCTTCTTCAGCTAGCGAACCAAAAAGAAAGCTTGGCTGGGCAACCAGTATTGCCCCTCCAAGAGATATAAGACCGGAAACCGCTTCTTTAGCAGTATAAGGTTCTTTGAGGAAGATTGAAGCCAGTATACCAGTTACAGTAGGCGATAAGAATGCAAGGACTGTTGCATCGGAGAGCGAAAGGTACTGCAGGGAGTAATAGCTGCCGAACAGTCCGAAGAATCCAACAAAACCTGTGTGGAAGGCGGACTTAGTAGGTAGAGCCAGTTTGCAATCAAGTAAGTTTGAAGTGTACCTCTGACGACAAGCCAGCCTCTAATTCCTTTGGGTCCCAGCAATGGGTCTTCAACGCCATTCGCCCGCATATACAGATAGCAGAAGAACCACGTAATGCTCATTCGCGTAAAGATGAGCTCCCAAATCGGTACTGCAACCTCGCTCGATGTCATGATTTTGACCTGGAGAATACGAATTGGGAAGCGTATCAGCATGCCAAATGCTATGTTAAAGACCGTTCCACAAATAGCCCTGAGGACCAACCCACCATAGCATTCATGGCTGCAAAAGCTGCTTGTGAGGCAGCGATCATTAGCAGGCCTCTATTTTCCTTAACGTACATAGCGGCTTTTGAAGCGCTCTCTTGTACAACCGGTGGTATTATGGACGAGCGTTTGCGATGCCGATTTCGGCGGCGTTGTCGCTGTGACGCTTTCGGGACTGGAACTGCATCCTGATCTATCTTGCTGAGGAGGCTACTTCTTCGCTCGATACGATGAGGGAATTCATCATCGTTGTCCTCATTCCTGTTTGCATCATCGTGTATCGATAGATTGTCCTCTTCGGTCAGAGATGCCAGTCCTGGTGCGAAACTCCGCTCTGGCGCAACAAAAGAATCGAATGAACCGGCTGAGCTACTGCGTGAATGTTGGCCGTGTAGCAGAGACACAGTGCTCTCTTGGGAATGCCGCGGCGAGTCGTACATCTGCAGCGTGTCTGTATAATCCTCGATTCTTCTCACCGTGCGAGCTGGCGAGCTCGGCACAGAGACAGAAGACCTAGTGCGGGCTGGCGGAGACTGCGGCAGGACTGTAGCCGAAGAGGCTGCATTATCCAGCCCGGCCATACAAGTTGCTTTCCAAGGATAGTTTAGGGATCTTCCGAACCAACTCAGATAGCTTTCTACTGCTGATGTACCCGCCTATCTGCTGATCGAGGCGGGTGGCGAGAGCTTGTGCTTCTAGGCGGTTGTCTACGCCTTCTATTCCTGTCGCACCGCTACAATGAGTATTAACAACATCGTCGCAGTCAATAATAGGGTATAAGGATAATTAAATATTCATAATATATGGTACACCAGTCGGTTGGCACAAACACAGTACCTAAGCCTTTCCTATACTATTCGTAGCATCTGAACCAAGGTCGCACCGCAAGTGCTGCACTGCGGTATACCTCGCATCCTCATCCTAACAAAGATGCCCAACTCTTTTCTCACATGGACATCTGCGCTGTCCTTCTTGACCGAGTCGACGAAACTACAGGCGTAGTGTCTTGAGCCCGAGCCTGACTGTGTCGAGTTGGCGTTGCACCAGCCTCACTACTACCAATCCCAGGTGTGACTTGTCTGGAGACTCCTTGCGAGCCTTCGTTTGGATTGTCTTCCATACTGAGCTGATTCAGGTCATCGCATACTTGCCAGAGATTATCTTTACTGGTGACGGATATGTCTCCGTATGCTTCTGGCTGCTTTAGCTTGATACAATCTCGGGTACCAAGAATGAGCATCTCGAAAAACATGGAAGCGGCGGCCTTGCGGGACGCCTTTTGATGCAGATCATGCCTCAGTACTCAGTCTAGGCTATATGAAAGTGGCATAACATACCTTCTCCGACAATGTTTGAAAGCTGATGGTCTTCGCCTGCCCTTGAGCGTCCTGGTCGTTTTCATTCTGCAATTGCGCGGGTCCCAGTTCATGCTCCAGTATCTTCAGGGCTTTGACGGTATTCCTACTCCATCCTCCTGTTCGCCCACGAGAAGCAGCAATGCTGGCGGACTGCACCGACTCTTCCAGTAAGGACTGTTCCTCCGAAACTCCACTTTGTCTGGTTCCTGGCACCGATAGGTACCCAGTCTTGCCAGTCCGGCCCGTGCCGGCCGGCGTCGACACATTCCTTTCCTTTGGTAACGGAGTCTCATCGAACACAGCCAGAATCGATGCATTCGCACGGTCGAGACCGTCAAAATCGAGTTGAAGACTGCGATCTAGCATACCAGGTGAAAGTGTTGGATACGCGCAACCCAGTCTCGAAGGCGTCTTCTCGAGGGCATCCACAGAGTTGGTAATACCCATGCCGGGCGATATGTTACCCAAGTCCAGCGAGAAATCGTTCGCAGAGTCTCCGCCTGCACCGAAATCGTCGAAATGGTCCGCAGCAACGCCAAAGTCGAACGTACCGACTGCGTCCCCACCCGCAAGCGATTGTTGACGATCTCTCCCAAGCTCTACATCAGGTACAACTGATAATCGCGCTCGCTTCCGTCTCTCTTCGTCGTCTTTGTCCAGATCGTCGGCAGTGATCCGGGGAACCCTCTTTGCACCCAGTATTCGGCCCTTCTCTCCGACCCTGAACTGGAAGAGCGCTTGCAGCTGTGGAGGCATACCGGGTGGACCAGCATAGAAAGTGTTGACACTTGTATCCTTGCCGTTGGCAGCAAATCCTGCCATGCCAGCAAAGAAGAACTTGTTCGGATTGTCGTAGATATCCTGGAATCGCATCTCTACGGTTGTAGCCGCAAGATACTTGGGCTCCCTAAGCAGGCCTTGCGCTAGTCGTTCTTCCTTCGAGGCCAGATTTCCCCCTCCGACCGCATTCTGACTCTGACTATCACGACCATGAAGGCCTCTTCCTCGGTCTACAAGCTCAGTAACGCTGTCCACGATCTGCTTGCGAATCTTGGCCGGCTTTGGGCGAGCGGTAGCTCCTTCCGCCCCTTCCTTGCGCTTCCTCTGGGCTGAAGCTAATTGCGCAGCATCTGCGACGCGCGCAGCTGTATTTGGCGTCATCTCTATGTGAGTTTGTGTCGCATCCCCGTTCGCATCGCTGGTAACACCGGCCGGTTGTCGCTCTTCTTCCTGTAAGCCTGCTTCGGCTTGTAACGACACAGAGCGCGAAGGCCCGCGAGGCGCTAATTACATACCGAGTTAGCGTCAAGCAACGGAGGGCTTGACTATTGGCTATCGACTCACTGTGTTGACCGTCTTGCGGAAGTGACGCATCGTACTGATCGCCTCCAAAGTCAAATGTGGTGCCATCTCCAGCAAGGACGAAATCCGGTCCCTCAAGATCCATACCGAAAGAGTCGGTTCCTTGTCCACCTTTGAGCACTGAATCATCGAGAGTTTCTTGACCTTGCCCCAAAATATCAGAGTGTCGAACACTCAGAGGAGTAGCTGCGTCTCTTCCAAGTTCGACAGATGGCAGCTCTGACAAGGCTTCGGAGGGAGCTTCTGATCTTTCTCTGGCCTGCGCAGCAATGGATGCGACTCGACTAACTCCAGCAGCCTTCTCACCCCTTTGCTTCGCCGCATTGGCCGAAGGTGACTCGTCTCTTTCATGTCTATCTCTGTCGATGCCGTCTGTAGCGCCTTGCCCAAAAGGCATGTCATCGTCCATCAAGCCAAGATCGAATTCCAGGTCAAGGTCTAGTCCAAGTTCGAAGTCATCCCCGAATGCTATGCTCCCCTCCGCCTCTGCACTTCTTGCGCGGTAATCTTGTGAACCAATGCCGGGCTCATCGCTGAAATTGAGATCCAAAGTCCGGTCGTATTGTAGGTCAAGGTTATGATCTTCGCGTAAGGTGATATCCGCTTGGTTGGCCACAGTGATGCGGTTAGACCTATCCTTCCTATTCGTTTGGGGCGCCGATAGAGGATTCATAGTGAAGTCATCCCTAGAACAGCCGACAAGGAGATGCAGTCAGTATGTACTCGTTAGATGAGCATCATGTTCGTAAAGGGCGAGGTGCTGGTGACTTACCAGATCCCGAAGCCACCGAACTCTGCATTATATAGCACATCGAAGTCATTTGCCCCTCTTGTGTCGCCTCCGAGGTTGAGGTTGATATTGGCTCTGCCTGCATCCTCCTCCACCATGTCTACATTTCCCCGTGCTCCACGCCCTCTGGCGCCGCCTCCCCCAGCGAGACCGGCTGCATTCGGTGCAGTTCTGGCAGCGAGTTTGATCTTGACGAGAGCTTCAGAGCAGTCGTCCTGCAGGTATTTTGCTTTTCTAGAGTAGATGCGCGCTACACCGAGGAGGAGCTGGCCTGACAATCGGAGGGCCAGAACGGGGACAACCTCATCTCCGCTGCCCAAGATGGCGGTGACAGAGTTGGGTATGTTCGCCTGCAGCAGAGCAGACTTGGAGAGCTTGCGCTCGAGATGCGAAGCGAGCCATACTTTTCCTAGCGGCCCTTGCTTGTTCAAGACCTGCAGTGGACCAGAAACGGAATGTGAGTGCGTTTGGCCGACTTTCTGGACACACAGACGACGGCACCGACCTGGTCAGAGAAGAACGACATGGTCTATGCAGCCAATACTGTGGAGCTGCGCTGATGCTGCGATGCTGCTCTGAGACCCCCGTATGCGTAACCCTCGCCGATCTCTTGCGGATGAAGCCTGCCTTGCTTCCAGCACGCCGTCTTCGGGCAGCACAGCGCAAGGAGCGGGTGAGTGCAATCCCTCCAGCAGCGCTGATGTCTGACGTATACCCAGTCTGCGATGCTGTCGATGTGCGGTGTTGCTGCAGAGGCAAGCTCTTCCGTGTTCGCCGTGCGATTCCCGTGACTCTGCCAGTCGCGAGAATGGCCTTCTCAAAGTCAGTCGCGTCCTGGACAGGTGTGGCAAAATGGCAGCTAATAGTGAAGAGCAGGATATCAGACATTTCAAAAGTCGTCCTACGAGGGTGTACAGGTGCTATACGTGGTTGTCCGTCACGCGAACCTAACCGTCCATCGCTCACGGCCGCTGTAGCCGACCTCGTCCTCCTCCCGATGTACCGCATACCGCTTGTCGAGATCTGTCCATCGGCCACCATCCACCGCATTCTGCGCCGCTGTCTTCCTAACAGTCAGGCGATACCACAGTATGTCCTCCGACCCCCCTTCGGGACTTATCTCCCCCACTCCATCGCAGAAATACTCCATCATGCGGGAAAGCTCCATGCTCCGTGGCTCCGGCCCAGCATTGGTTTTGTCTGGCGAGGCAGAGCTGCCTGGCCTATCCCTCTGCATTTGGCGAAGCTTGCTCCGGTGCTGTAGAGGCAGCAAAGGGAGCGTGGTATGCTGTTCAGAAGGGTCATCGAAGAACACAAACCGTGTATTCGGTGGGAAGGCTGCCAGTGTCGAAGCGACCAGGGATGCGTATGTCTCAATGCCAGCGCTGTAATGGGGGTCAGGAGCGATCAAAGGCAAAGGCCGGCAACACTTCTGCAGCCTACCCTGCGTTCCTGTTCTCGTCCAGAAACAGGCTGAGACCAGATGCAATGACCAGATCAGGTGGTTTCTTCAAGTTCAAGACCCTTGCCTCGGCAGCTGAAGTGTAGGTGAAGCCACCGGTCGATACTGCGGAACAGAAGAATGTCCATTTCGCCATCGTATCGATGAATCGCATTTCCACGTTCTGTTCCAATATACGCGCAATAGCGGGGTCGCCACCATGTACAGCCAAGTGCTCTTCGTTCTCCAGCACCAAACCCTCGAAAAACTTGTTCCTCGAAGTGCAGAGCATCAGGACATACTTTTGATGTCCGCGGCCATCGTCTGCTTGTGCAGGCGGTCGGCTCGCTGTTACTGCTGTTCGGCCTTGTGCAAACGAGAGAGCAAGATGCAGGGGGGTCGAAGGAGCCGCAGCGCCGAACAATGCAAGACGGCGGAACGGCAGAGACTGGGAAGGGCAGTTTGAGGACGGGGAGAAGAAGTGCACGAGATCCAGGAGCTCTGCAGACAGCGTGTCTTGCATTCCGAGTGTCTGGTTGGAGAGTATCACTCCGTGCAAGAAACGCAATCGAGGAACCGATACTGAAGTGCGGCAGTCCGGCAAAGCATCTTGTTGCTGAGCCGACACAATCTCGGATGCGCACATGCATCTCTCGGAATGCCACATCCAATACCCTGTTGCCGTTCACGACATTTCCTGCAGTCATGCAGCCTCGACTCTCATTGCCGCTTGGCAGTACTATCGAGATCTGCAGCGGATGCAAGCAGGCAGACCGAAGTAACAATCAAAAAGGGTGCTGGCGATGCTAGCATCATCATGTCTTTGGGAAGTGTGAAGTATTTGCCCAGTCCCTATGCCTATCGAGTCAAGTGTTACAGCTCTATTTTACGAGCTCGCCGGTCTCTTCCCGGACTCCATTTCTAAGCTACATTCAGGTTTAAGGCGATCTGGCCATTTACCAGATCTAGTTCTTGCCATACTTGGCATCAAAGAATGGAACTTCGCCGACCGAGCATGCTCTCTCCCCAAGGCGGTCACCATCAAAATCGAATGTAGCGCAATGGAATGTGTTGCGGTTATCCCAAACTGTAGCGTCGGAAGGATATTAGCGTGGAAGACCCTAATGGCATAGATCCCTCGTCAAGAAAATGAATATGTACTCACTAGCGAGATCGTTCAACTCCCAACGGACACGAGCCTGAATGTCGTGATTGTTGACGAGGATGGAATACAGAAAGTTGAGAATCAACTCCGATTCGAAAGGCTAGATAGCCGAAGTTCGTCAATCTTGGCACAGGATAGCTTATGAGAAACATTTGAGCAACTTACTGTGACGCCAACGATGTGTTTGGTGAAAGAGCGATTGACGAAGATAGCTTTCTTTCCCGTTACTGGGTTCGTTCGGACAACAGGATGAACAGCGGCGAGATCCTGGTTGCGGTTGAAGGGCGACTGCAAAGGTATACTCCAGGTCAACGCGGATTATTCTGTCGCATCCCTGTGTGAGGCGACAACTCACGCCTCGTTCTCCCTGGAAGAGACCCCCGCCATTTCGCTCAACCTCCTCGAGGAAAGCGGTACCAGCATGAACGGCTTCTAGCGTCTCAAGGTAAGCTGCGAAAGAGGGTGACAATCGCTCATAGAGAGCCTCGCCGGAAGCGAACATCGTATCACCACCGGCAGGTGGAAGCTTGACGAGCTTGAGCATCGAGTAATCAGCTGGCGCTTTCTCCCACGACACACTGGTGAGTGGACGGGCGAATCAGTCTCAATATTCCTGCCATACGCTACATAGACACTTACTCTGAATGCCAGCCTTCAGAGGCCCAGAACTTCCTTCCATCGGAGCGCCAGAAGTTACCGCCTGCCTTCTTCTGAGCTTCAGAACTGATTTTCTGAATCTTGATACCTTCGCTGTTACCTCCGTTGACATTGATGGAAGGATGGATATGAAGACCAGAAGACTTGGGTGCACCAGCGACAGTATGAAAGCGCTTGAGGAAGTCCTGCATCTCCTCCGCGCTGATTTTCTGATCCTTGAGGAAGAGCACACCCCGTGAAGAGACTATGTGACAAAAGGAGAACAGTATCAAACAGTTGCTTCTCCCCATGCAGACTCCCCCTCACCAGGCTTACCGGTACTAGCAAAGTCTTTCAACACTGTGTCATCAGCATGGAGCAAATCTTTGAGTTGGAAATCGGGGCCATATTGTCGACCGATATTCGAGGTAAGCTCGTGATGAACAAAGTGATTGAGACTACCTTGATTCTCGATAGGTCCAGTGAGTTGAGTCTTGCCTTCATCGCTAACCTGCAACCTGAGGGTGGTGTACCTTTCGGTAATATCGCTTAAGGTGGTAATGGTTGCTGTGGAGGACATGTTGGATAGAATGGGACCCTTCAAATAGTCAAACAGTTGCAGTACGCAAGCAATATGGTGTCACGTAGAACGGTACAAAGAAGAGGTATGAAGAAACGATGACTTCCAAAAGAATACATCCGCTGAAAGCTGCAGCGCCGCTGTATAATCCGGCGTTCATTCATCCAACAGCCTTTTCCGCTACTGAGGTTTTTGAGATGGCGTCTTTTGAGTATTTGAGCAGGACATCACAGACAGAGTACGCAAAATGGATGACTGACTACTGGTATGGCACCTTCGCACGAGACAGCCGATATGTCACCTTCAACTGCGAGAAGGCTACCGAGCGCGAGCCAGTAGCATCTACCGCCAATCATGAGCAGATCATCATATCTGTTCGTCTTGCCGTTTCCTACCTTTTGGGCACGGCTTCCCATGTTCATATCGGGGTCATCGCGCCATACCACCAGCATATTCGCCACCGCATACAATGCCGTCGATCATTTTGCCTGCCTATGGCGCAAGATGGTATAATCACTCATACCGTTGGTGTAAGATGCGTAAAGCTTACTTCGTATCGTGGTAATTCAGTTGATTTCATCAAAATAAGGCCCAAAAGTGCTCATATCCGGCAACAATGGCGAATGGTCGACACGCGCACGATGAGAAGTAGCACGCAATTCGAGCTGGATTTGTCGCCTTATAGCCGATACGACTGGGCGAAGCCTATACAATTTATCCACTAATTCTTCTGTGGGCTACAAGTTCGCCGGTCCTTCGCTGACCCTGGGCGAACGGCGTTCAAACTGAGAGACTGGCCGATATGACGCCTTTCTCCGCCCAGCGGGTCTTGCTGAGCGCGATGGGAGTTTGTAAGTCTCGCTATTTCAGGTCCTGCTATGCGCCCAGAAGCACGCAATCCATCTCTTCGGATTTACACTCAGAGCGCACAATGGCGCCTTACAATCCTACTGAATGTTGTCCTCCTCAGCGACTTGAACTGATCTTCGAGGTAGATTTGGGATATCTACATAAGAAAAGTACCGTGCCCTCTTCTTCCTGTACTTCTCATACACCTCCTTAACCTTCCTCGATTCCTGCCTGATAGTAGGAGCCATGTCTAGCGAGAAGGATGACAGCTCTTTCACCTTCGGCACGCCTGATGTTGCCGAGGTTGAAGCTTTTGAGGTCGACTGGACCATCCAGGAGGAGTCAAGGGCCAAACGAAAGTGAGCGTATCCCAAATTACGTTCCCAAACCCAAACTGAACTTCTGTCAGGCTTGACCTAATTATCATGCCGCTCCTCATGTTAGGCTTCTTCTGCCTCCGTACGTACCATATCGCCTGAAACTTTGCCTCTATACTGATTCTTAACATGTCTCCACAGAGTTGGATAGAGGAAATATCTCCAATGCTATAACCGATTCTTTTGTGAGCATTACCCGCCACTTATTTATGCGTCGGCTGACTGACCCCTTCCGGGCATTAGTTTAAAGACGTCGGGATAGTCCAGAATCAGTTCAACATCGGACAACAACTTCTGTCTTTAGGAATCGTACTATTCGAGCTACCGTCAAACTTGCTTCTCTACCGAGTTGGTCCAGGCAGGTGGCTGAGCTCGCAGGTGGTGGCTTTTGGGCTGGTTAGCACGTTCCAAGCTTTTCAAAGCAACTATGGAGGATTTCTGGCAACAAGACTGCTTCTTGGGTTGACTGAGTCCGGCTACATTCCTGGAGCCCTCTATACATTGAGTACCTGGTGTAGGTTTGGCATGACCATGTTATATTAGCGACCGCTAACATCATTCGACTGGATTCATAGATACCCGCAAGGAGACCGCCAAACGTGTCATGGTCTTCTTCATCGGCAACCTATCAGCTAGTGCGACCTCGAACTTGCTTTCCTATGGTATACTACAGATGCGTGGTGTCGCGGGCAAACCTGGCTGGTTCTGGTGAGTTATTCGGCCGACTGACTTGCGAGGTACATCAGCTGATCAACCTGCCTCCACCTTCTCCATCAATGTTTCAGGTTGTTCGTCGTCATGGGTCTCTTCACGATTGTATCTGGCTTCGTTCTGGCTTGCTTCCTCCCGGATTCGTTTCAAAGGCCCACCAGTTTCCTCCTGCCGAAACTCACATTGTTCAGCGAGCGAGAACTACATATTCTACGATATCGAGTTTGGAAAGATGATCCGATCAAGTCACAGAAGAAAAAGCACATTTCAGCCAAAGCCTTGAAGTCAGCTCTAACATACTGGCCGCTCTAGTATGTTAGACTTCCTCTCTGTTACTAGTTACTAATAGGGATCGCTTGAAGCTGACGCCTGCACTGTGCTATGTCCTCAGCGCGCACGCATTTATTACCATCACGAATAACGGTCCACTCAGTGCCCTAGGCTCGTACACGCCAACCATCATCAGTAGCTTCGGGTTTGAAAAGTTGAGAAGCAATGCCCTAGCCAGCGTTGGTTTGTGGATCCAGATTCCAGTCGCCGTCGGTCTGAGCTACATATCAGACCATTTGTAAGCAGGCATGAACGTCGTTGGCGTATATTACAATCTGATCACCCTCTCTCCAGCAATTTGCGTGCGGTAACGACGATCTTCTCACTCTCCCTCAATCTGCTCTTCCAGACATTATTGCGGGCATACACCGATTCTGACAATAGAGATCAGAAGTTTGGCATTATGGTTCTGGTCCAGATCATGATGTTCGTGCCACATCCTCTGAACGTGGCATGGATGTCCCTCAGGGCGAGAAACAGCGAGGAGCGAGCTGTCGCTATGGCAATGTGAGGCTCAACTTGACGGCGTACCGGTATAGGGAATGACCCTGACGGAATACTCCACCAGGATCATCATGGCTGCCAACATGGCTGGAATCTACGCCGCGCAGCTCTTCCGCTCTGACGACAAGCCACGCTACCATCGAGCTTTAACGGTCGACGTAGCCATCTTGGCTGCATCTCTCCTTGCTACAATTCTATTAGCTCTGTATTATCGCTATAAAGACAAGAAAGATGCACAGAGCGAAGAAGCTAGAGGTATAGCCAGCCCTCCGTTGAGCGATAGTGACGACGGCAAGGATATACCACCTCTGGTCAGGACCGCCTAGTGTCAACCATACCTAACATAGCTCACATAGATCACATAGATGGCCGTCAGTACGCAAGCACACCAATTCCTGGGTCGGGGCAGATTTCCACATATGGATATATTGTAATTACTAGGTAACTTAATGCAGCATAGGGTGTGAGATGTATGCAACCGTTTCAGATTCTGAAGGGTGAGAATTGACCGGTCTCGGGTAAGGTCAGAGATCTAAGCATGCCACTTTTGTCTGATGCGAGGTCAATCTGTTCCGGCGCTGCATAGAAGGATGCTATGTCAGTGTCGCCTTCTATGCTGCTACCTGTTGAACGTTGGTCAGACTGCGAGACAGGAGAGCAGACGGTATCTGGGGCGTCTGTACTATCATTTTGTTGGAAAGTGTCTACCCGGGCGCTGGTTGGCCGGAGCTTAACCACCTTCTTGCCGTTCCCGTTCATGTCCACAGCGGTTGTGGTGCTCGTGCACGAAGGGCCTCTCTTTTGCTCAGGCGTCACACTCTCCGCCGCATGATCACCGGCTTGTGCCTCTGGTGCTGCTGGCACCGAGCCAGTTGCGTTACAGCCTTTGTCCACCGGTGCTGGGGGTGTGCCCTTCTCGGGTGCGATGCCTGGACTTGCCTGAAGGCCGGACCTGGGACCAGGTTGTCCGTCCATACTGCTGCCAACAGTAGAGATAGATTCCTGGATCACAGGAAGACTTTGACGTCCCCAGGATCGTCGCATTGCTGCCAGATCTCTCGGGGCCATCAGAGACTCGTAAACAGGCTTGGAACCCTCGACAGAAGGATCCCTACCCTCGGAGGATGGCGCTCCACATGCAGACGACGGCGTTGATGTAGATGTTCGAGCTGTAGGGGAGCGAATGTGCCGCTCGCGATAGGTACTGCTGGGTCGGTAGGAAGAGGGAGACATCGGTAGTATTGCTGGAGATTTTGCGACGATTGTAGATTTCTGGCGTGCAGTTTCTAAATCTCGCTTACTGGGCTCATCGTCGTCCATTTCAAGATAGCTGCCCATGCGAGGGGAGTTAATGGATTGTCGGTATGCGAGGGACATGCTGCGTCGATTTTGCAGTTCTGACATATCAAATTTGGATGAAGTGGTCGATTGTGGATGTGGACCATTGAAAGCAGCATTGATGTCGAGGTTTGTATCCCTGTCTTCGTTCTGATTATATTCGGCCCCCGTGCGCTCATCCGAGCTGTTGCCACTGCCCTTATTTTGACGCCAAGTTCTGAAGTATTGTAATCCTCGCCATGCCTGTTAGCCAAGGAAATCAGTTGGAAGTTGACAACGCAGCGCCTCGAAAACCTGAAGTAAGAGCGTACCTCCATCACAAAGTCCCAAAAATTCAATGCCTGACCGAAAGCTCGCCAGGGATTTGTGGGGCTTATCTCCTCCTCCTTGGTTATTGCTATATACTCATTGGCCGGGTAAGCCCAATACATGACGCATGACACGATAACCATCTGGTGAGCGCGCAGTTAGCTAAAAGGCAAATCAAATGATCACGCTAATCATGCAGGTATAGCATACCTCGACACAGATAACGATCGCGTTCAGGCCATCCGAGATGTTGCTTTTACTCCAATATGCTGGAGGTTAAAGTAAGCTTCTGCAACAAGGTAATCAGTGCAGCCGGCTAACACACCATTCGCTTTGATAAGGCCTTGTGAAACCAAGGCAGAGAAGAGAAACGCCTGGTAGTACGTGACTGCCACCTAATTGTGATTATCATACTTAGGGTTGGGTGTAAAGGAAGGATAAAGCCAAAAAGAAAGCTTACGACGAGCTTGATGACCACAAATTTCGTCATGGGGCGCTTGCCTTGCAGACGTTCTTTGACCAGGGTATACAGTACGACGAGACCGTAGAGCGCAATACTGATGCTGGTAAAGTCGACAACTTCCAGATAGAGATGGGCAAAGTACTGTAAGCCAAAGCAAGGGCTGCGTTAACATTGGCATGATCACCTCGTGGATTAACTGGTCCTCACCAAACTAAATTTGTGCTGCCCGAAATAATCAGATTAACAAATGGCTCCGAGTCTTAGAAAAAGACAGCCTGATTACTTACGGCACACAACACGTCGAAGGATTCGCAAATCATAGCTATAATGGAAATGAGGGGCCGCACAAAGGCGTACTGCACCACACTTCCATTAAGAGCGTAAAGAAAGTAAGGTTTACTGGGCCTGAAATGACAAGGAGTCAGGCTAGTTAGTAACTGTTGGTCGACTGTACGAGCATAGAAGGCCGTCGCACCTATAACGTATGCACTAGTGTTGACCAGGTCCAGTCAACTTAGCACTGCTTGAACATGCTTCCGCTAGAGTTTGTTGTGACTTACACCAAATGGCCAAGGCAAAGGCCGTTTATCTTTCGACTGCATGATTTGCATTTGTTCTTCCGTCGAAGAGCCGACATAGGCTAGCATGAGGGCTAAGAATGCCATCAAGCAAAAGGATTCGTAAACGATGAAAATGAGTTTATAGTAAATGTAGTATCGATAATAGCGGTAAGCAAAGAAACAAATGATTGAGAAAACAAGGGGCATCCATAGAATGCGGATGATCTGCCGTTGTTCTGCATCATATGTCGTCGGGAATACTGATATCAGCAAGTACCAAGGATTGATGTGGCCTTGATTCTCGCATACCTTTTGGCCGGTGATAATGTCGAGCATGTCGGTACGTCGCATACATACATATTACCGTTGTCTGTTCGAGCATTAGAAGTCACAATCATGATTCCGAAGTGTACTTCGCCCTTCTACGGCAGCTAATCTCACAATGAGTGTGGACAAGCCCGCTATCAACCAGCCAAGCTTGACATTGCCCCAGTTTCCGTTGGATAAGCCTATACCGAGTGAAGAGCTTGGCTATTGAGCAACCTATGCATCGGCAGGGTATTCAGCTACTCACTCCATTGGGCTCCATTTTCAGGTATAGTAGTGTTAACCCTTGGGCAGGATTGACTCGTGCCCATGATAGTGCGTTTTCAGAATGTCGGTTAGTTTGAAAAGCAGAACAGCAGTATCGAGGTAGATAATGGAGCGGAGAGCGCCTAAGAGCGCGCAGGATATTCATTGGAGATATAGCAACATCGCCTCTTGGATATGCTCCCGGCTAGCTGGCGAACGCAGTCAAAGGAATGGACACCCGCCTCTACCAGTAAGCACGTTAATACATTGGATTAAAAGGTGCCGTATAGGAAACGATCATATGGGCGTGTGGCCCTGGAAGGACGGCTTCCCTTCTACTTCCTCCATGTACCAGAAGGAGTTAGTCTGGGCCTTCAGGGTACTGTGCATAGAATTTGTTACTTTGCTTGATATGATGCGGATCCCATAACCCGGAAGCCGAAACAGACAGGCAGATGCATGAACGATGAGCGGTGATATCAATTCTTTATTTCTGCTTTTATTAAACGACATGCGGTAGAGCGTAAATCGACAGACTTGGAGAGAGCAGGGGTACTAGCTAGTTGCAAAGGCCTGTAAAGTGACGATGATTGTAAGGGTGCTTTCGGGTCAGTCGATGTTCCTCAGCGGAGTAAAGACCTGTTGCCGTGGACTTCCCACTCACATCTACTCGCTTAGCTTTGCTAGGATCTCGGCATCTCTGAACAAGGTGTACTCATCCTCGCCGACTTTGATCGGCTGGCCACCGAAGCTGGGCAAGAGGACCTTGTCGCCCGCTTTCACGCTCATTTCGAGGATTCTGCCATCCTTGTCCTTTGCACCTGGTCCTACTGCGATAACCTGAGCTTCGGGCAATGCCTTGTTGGATTCCGAAGAGGGTAGGAAGATGCCTGATGCGGTTTTCTAGAAAGTCCCCAAGAAGCATGAAGAAGGAAAAACAGAAAAAGAAAAAGCGTGCAAGTACGGAGGATGTAGTCGGAGATCCGCAAGACAAGGAGGCGAATGGATAATGAGCTGACAGCAGAACATGCACACCTAAACAAGCGAGACGCACCGACTGAGGCTGCATGCGCTGGACCAACACCCGGTCGAGGAGTGGCATGACAGATCGGATGTTCTTGACCGAGAGTGCCTGGAAGCAGAGCGGAGGTGTAAGCAGGTTAGCGGGTTAGCCCGACTCGTGTAGCGATGTGCAGCCTACCATTGTTGTATGGATGCGGTGTGTTTGTGGTGGAATGGGTGTGTGGCCAACTGATGCTGCAATGAAATGGAGAAGAAGAACGCAGAGTACCGACTACTTCTGCCGGATAACAACCCGCTGTTAGGCGATCTCGCTCAAGTGGCATGAGGTGGTTTGACTGATCTCGGATACCACATAAACACCACACCCATGCTGCGGAGCAGCTCTTTCCCTAGCCTGCAGTATGTGAATACTGCATCCTGCTTGGACTGATGCGCATAATAGACATGGACATGGCAAGGTTCGGCGCTGCATCGCGGCAAACACACCTCAACAAGCATGGACAAGAGGAGCGCTGCTTTGCTATCACTAGCTAAGAGGTCGGGAGTATCTCGCAAACGGTATGCACTGGATTCCATGCAGCGATACACCATCCTGTGGCGTGCAAGCGGTCATCGGGCCACTCTAACAGGTTGAGCTTGACTCTCGAACAAGCATATAGATTGCCTCGCTCTCTTAAACAGTCTAGATTCAGTTCATCTGAGCCCGCAAAAGCGAGCGGGCCGTCAATGACTAAAGAAGGGCCACAGGAAGCTAACCAGACTCTTGTACTTCTGGTACCCAGCAATGCATTGGCACTTGTAATCCACCATATGGATATTTGCATAACATTGGCTGCATTCCGAACGATACATGGCAATGATAGTGGCAGTGGCAGTCGGCTAAGCGTATACGTTGCAATTCATGCAAGTCTATGGAGATGACCCGTTGCTCGGTCAAATATGCTGCACTCGGTGACAGCTTAACTGTCCGGGATGTGCAGTATCGCTGCAAGATGTCCCGCCTGGAGAGATGGCGGCTTGTCAACACAGCCCGACGCGGTACGCTATCACGATAGGCAATTTTCAAGCTTGGTCGGATCTCGGATATATCCTTAAGGGTCTGTCACGTGCTCCGTAGGTTTCGAAGAAGAAGGAAGCTACGGTCCCAGGACATTTAAGTGTATCTACTGTAGCAGTACTTTGCGTTGGTGCCATCCTGAACGACGTTTGATCAATCAATCTCCACGATTGCCCCTGTACGGTAGTATATAGGAGCTCTGCATGCCCTCGGCGAACAAGCTTCTTTCCAGGTCGCGGCAGCCAAGTGCAAGGAGAGTAAGCAACGAGGGATGCGCATCGATACAGTGCATGCATGAGCATTATAATGCACATCCTCGCATGCCGGCTGCCGGCCTCGGCTATGCCACCCATGCACGTGTCCCCGAGTGCAGCTGCCCGAGTCATGCCGACCGATTTTTGGACATCCCAGTCGGGCTTCGCGGCTTTTCTCTGCTCTTATCGAATCGCATCGTATTAAGCTGCCTGGATAAGTCACAGTCGAGCAACTGCACTGCTGTCTGCACTACAGCGCCGTCCGCTCTCCCAGCTTTCTTCCCGTCCTCGCCGTCGGTTCGTTCGCCGTCCGCCAACCGTCCGCATCCCGCTTGCCAGCCAATTGCAGCCAGGTAACACACACTAGGAGCTTTCTACCGGCTCGATTCAGCACACAAGCACCACTCGAGACCACCTGCATCCTGTCCAAGATGTTGTCTCTCTAAGCGGTTACCCGTCGTCGACACCCCGCGCTCACCACCGGTCAGCCAATCACAGCCTTTACCCCCCTGCCCTACCGATATCTTCGGATACCATCAGCAAACTCAACCAGCTTCATAGCTTCTTATCTCAACATGGCCTCCTTCACAATGGTTCCCACTACTCCCCTCCCCCAACAACAAGCACAACAGCCCCAGCAACCGCAGTCTCTCTGTCCGTGTCTCGACCCACAGCAATCCCCGACACGTGCTTCCAGCAGCACCCTTCTGTCCCAACCGACAGACCAATCCCTACCCGTAAGGCTTGATCCCTCGTCTTTTCTTTTACCTCGTTCCTCCCATGCTTACAACTTGCGCTCTTCTGCTTCTCACTGTTCGCGACCTAACCACGTGCCCATTCCCTCCCTCCCCATCTCTACTAATGCCTACATCCCTGTTCCTGACCATCCATTCACTTCCTGCCACATTCAACCACCCATTTCTTGGTCGTCTGGACCTCGCGACTATGCTACCGACGGACCGTTCGCGCCAAAAGACATCCCCCTAATCGACCCCCAGCAAAACGCCCTAGGCGTAGACTTTAGTCAACCAGAACCAGATCATAGTAGAAACAACAACGGTAGCCATAGCTTTGAAACCTGGCTAGCATCACATCATCCAAATAGCGTTACCAACCTCGTCGAAAGCTTGCTGATCAGCGACATCAATTCAAGGCAGCTCGCATTTGCCAAGAGTGGAATAAACCCCGACAACGGTCAACTTATATCGAACGGAATCGATAATACAGTATATCAACAATTACAAGGCTTCAATCACAAGAAGACCCAATCCCTGAACAAAATCATGTCGTCGTCTCCCCAAACCCCACGTGATGGTGCCGCTCTGTTCTCCTCCATCGGACCTGCCTCGGCCTTCGGAGGAGCAGGCACCAACAAGTCTGTAGCAGACTTTGACTTTGGTGAGTGCATGGTCCACACCACCTTATCTGGTTGCACACCAAATGACTTATCTAACATCCACTATACCGTTTCTCAAACAGACATGCTGGCTGCCTCATTCCTGAATGATCAAGTTACAGCCTTCGATGGCTTGTCGACTCAGCCTCCAGCTACGCAAAACAAGGCCGATAGCTTCTTCGCCGGCCTTCCTGTCGTCGGGTCTCCGATGAATTTCTTCGGTCAAGCATCTTCTACCTCGCCCCCTCTACAGAATGCTTTCCGTAATTTCTCGTCAGCAAACATGCTGGACGCAGCATCCATCTCAATCCCTCATCAACCGATGCCAACTCGCAACAATTCAGCATTTTCCGTTTCCGTATCGTCTGCAGATTCCGTCAGTTTAGCTTCGCCTGCTTTTGACGCCGTTCTGAATTCTCCATACAACCTGAACAATCGTGCTACGAACGGGAGCGGTCTCTTGTACAATTCGCCCAACTATTCTGGAGTCGATACACCTGCTCTTGTTCCGGACGATGGAAACGATCTTGCAGCCTCTCTGGCTACCTCGCCTATGTGGGGTCAATTGGATCTTGGCTCAATTTCCCTCTTCCCCCAGCAGCAGGCGCTGCAAAAGCACGTCATGGCTGAGAAGCGTACAGCAACACCTTTACAGCAACTTCCATCTCTACCTACTGTCTCACCACAAGAGCTCACTTTGCCTCTACTTGAGGGGAATGTCACTCAAAAAGCCACCCCCGCTTCTGCTGCTGTCCTAAACAAGGCGAACAAGAAGCGTGCCCGGGGATCACCTGCTTTCGGTGGAGGCAACGATAACATTGAGGAGGGGAACGTTGACGATGATAATGATGATGACCAACGACAGCAGAACTGCAAAAGAGCGCGACGCTCTGTCAGTGCTTCGGTAGCTCCCACAGGATCGTTCAATGGCACTCGACACACATCCAGTGCTCCTCTTCCTCTGGATGCACCCACTCAGCCTCGGACATACCATGGTCCCGAGTCCAAGACATCCAAGCGAGCTGTACCTGCGGCTGCTGCCCGCAAGGTAGCTGCGATTAAGGCACAAGCTGAGATGTTCAAGCGATCTCGTCGATCGGCCAGCATCGCTGACGATGCCACTGAGCAGAATGTCAACGCTCAAGAAAACGGTGAAGAGATTGAAGGAGAGTTCAAGGAAGCTATCGAGATGTCCATCGAAGCAAAGAGGCGTCAGAATACAATTGCAGCTAGGCGATCTCGAGCTCGTAAAGCCGATCATCTGGCTGGTCTTGAGAATAGTATCAAAGAGTTGACGGAACGAGTTAGCTTGCTCGAAAACGAAAAGATGGTATGGATGATGAGAGCCATGGCTGCTGGATGGACGGACGGTAGCAGACCGGCGTGAATCTGTTGGCAGAACTTCAAGCACGATTAATGTGAGAACATGGTCAACATGGTCCGGAAACAGTATTTTACTTAAAACGACATCCAGTAGAATCTATCTGCGATGTGAATTATGCTATCGCTTCAAGCAATATGATTACGCCCCTCGACAGTACGCAGATTTGGGAGCACGAAACGCTCATCAACAAAAAGGGCTTTGATAAGTCCGAATAACTTTTTTTCTTACTTTGTCCTCTTCTATATACATATTGGATTTTTAACAACCGTTTGATCTGAGTGGGAATCACATCCATCTTTCTTGCACTTTCGTGTATTCTTAGGATTTTCCCTGCGCCCTTGCCTTCAACCTACTGCCTATTGCGAATTTGGACAACAACTTTTCGTGCTCGACAGACCAAGTCGGGATATTATGAATCCTCGATGGTCATCTCTAGCACTGATGGTGCTTGCTCTCTTGGTCTACGACCTTTACTGTGGCTGACTGTTTGAATATGCGAGCCGCGAACTGATTGATTAACTGCGGCTGAGACTGATTGGACTATGCCTGTGTGAACCATTGGCTCATAATGATTGACTACACACTGAATGCCATTGAGCGGCATAAATATTAGAGACCTGCTTCTTCTCCATGGCGGATTCGGGCAGCTATCAAGGAACTCCTCCCCCCATCTGCGGAGCACGGCCAGGATACTTCCCTTCTATCTCTTTTGGAATACCCGTGGGAAGTCCGAGCGGAACAGCGATCTATATGTACAACCTTCCAAAAGACGTCTTCCAGCCTTCCAAGGTGAATGAGCCTTCCGAAATCAATGCCTTCCCAGATTTTTAGTGAGCTTTCGATAAGGCATCTCTTCGATCCTTCTTCACCTCAACTTTGTTGCATAACAAATGCAGGCAGGAAAGATCTACCTTATCTCCTCAATCAACTAACCTCGATAGCATTCCTATTATCCCAGTCTACTGGCCTTTTCGCCACCTGTATAGGAAAGACTGGATCATCTCATTGAACAAAGCGCTGCTCTCACCAGAAGATCGAGAGTACATGAGCCAAGCCCTGTGTCAAAAGATAACATACCTTACTTTGGAAACTGCATGTTTTTTTGGGTGACAACTTGGCGGCACCGGTGCCATCAGGTACGCGACTGCAGCTGACCGGCCGCACGTAGTTTGGCTTTCGTTCAACAACGATAGACCACCATAATTTGACCGGAAGCGCGCGAGGGGCCTCAGGTAAGCTAAAGCAACTATGCAAGATGCATGATGCTCCTGGTAGCTGACTTCAACGTTTCCTAGCAGGTACCTCGCAAGGTTCAGAACTCTGCCGTCTGCAGGACACTGGGTCAAAGCGCCACAACCAGACTCTGGTCGTTTCAGGTTCTTGAGCCGGTATGGCAAACCATCTATGGGCATTGAGTGCACAATTCACTGATTGTATCGGGTACTACGAACATCGGGATGAAGGTGAACAGTAAGTCGCAGCACTGCCACTGCACAAAAGTCGAGCATACTGTACTGACGTCTGTATCCTTTGTCCTCCGTTTTGTTGTCAGACTGTCAAACGGCCCGCACACCGAAGATGCTGAAGACAATGCTTTAAAGAACAACCTCTAGAGCAATAAATAATTATGAAGATGTAAGAATTAGACTGGCTGGCCCTCTCCAGAACGAAGCCGGGCCCTCCTCTTCGCAGGTAAGCCTGGTCCTCTCTGTGTCTGACAGCTACTCCTGCTGTAACATCGATATTGACATGTGCATTCCAGCCTTCGAACCCGTACTCTGGCCAGCCTCAACAGGTGAGGATCAAGCATAACATGGAAGGGAGGCGGTCAACTGACGACAAGAATAGCTATGTTTGTGAGGCCCCTAAAGCATTCTTCCCCAGCCCTTCCTTCCAATTTGGCTACCTCTCAGCCTCCCGGCTTGGCAGTCTGAGCTATTGGAATGATGGTATGCTTTCAGACTCGGTTTTCTCAGAGGACGAGAATAAGCAGACCGGCAAAAGCGTTGAGGCGGTGCTATACTCAGATGAGGAAAGACTCGCGGTGCTAGGGTATAACTCGACCGCTGGGCCAAGCTCTAGTCTGCATGTTGTGCAGATGAACGATGCGCCAGTAAGCTGTAATCTGTCACGTGCACAATCTGGATAGCCTAACGCAGGTCCCTCCTAGCTCCCATATCTTCGCAAAGGCGAAGCGCATGAAGGATTCACTAGCACGACTGCCTTGGCGTGGGGTCCCCAGAAGAGCTCTGCCCTACACTTCGCGGCAGCAGAGTCCTTTATGGTACGTTTTTCGAGGCAGATAGGTCTTTCCCCGGGTCTAATGTTGCTGTCTCGACACTTTAGCACCGCATCCAGATCGGGTCAATCTGCACCAGCCCAGATCTCACCCTGAACACCATTGGCGACAGCTGGAGTCACCACTCGGGGCTAATCCACTCCCTCCTTTGGCATCCACAAAACAACATGATMTACGCAGGAGGGGCAGATAAGCGTGTAGGTTGTGACTTCCTAGCTTGAGCTTTCTTTACTGATACAATCCCTTTTCTAGGTCACKGCTGTCAATGCCGACGGGTATCGCATAAGTGACGTATGGAAAGAGACTGAGCCAGTTATTCGGCTATCTAATACGTGAGCAAGGCATTCCCTCTACCCACCGGCCGGAGTTCCATCTATGTTGCACAGCGATGCAAGGCAGCCACTCATAGCTGAAACTGCCTACAGGGATAACAATCTATTGGTGATATGTATGGAGAGCAGCCGGTACGTTCGAATCATACGAATACTGAAGGACTCGATTGACTAGTCTCTACACTCTCCAGCCATCAGTTCCGCGGCATAGAGATCCGGATGCCGCACACTGAATCTGCCATGAGGTTTGGAGTCGGCCTCGGAATACAACAAAAACTTTCCCGCTATTCCCATGGTCATCTACGGGAAAATCTCTTCGCGTTCCCGTTTGCATCCGATCTTAGCATGTGAGTCGCCAACTTGTCGGGGTGTTTTCTGCCGAGTCAGACAGGTGGCTGACGCATGATATCTATTCGATGTTCGCAGTTGGATTTCAGGAATCACCAGCACCCTCTCGCCACGGTTGCCAGCTTGGACAATATCATACAGCCCCATCTAGAGTCAAGTACCAGACTGGCTCTTCTCAGCAGCAAGCATCTGACCATGCTCAACTTCTGAGTCTATTCCTCTATTCCTTCTATAGCGATACACTGTATGTTCACCAGCTATGTACTTTTTGGCCTAACATGAGCTCGCGCGGCCTGGTTGGAAGAATTAGCTCTCATGGCACTGTGGAAAAGCCAGTTACTTCGGAAAAATCTGACATGTCCTTGTTGATACTAATAATCAGTTCAAACCCATTTGATAGCTACCTGCATGTCGTTCCTACTCCTGCGAAATCTAGTAAAATGCATACGCGACTGAGACCAGCGCCATTAAACAACCCACATCTTCCATGTCCACAATGTCCTGCGCAGATCCTAAGGGGGGCGAGTAATGATCTGCAACTGTCTGTCTCGATGCGAAGTCACGCTTCAAGGTGTTGACCGTTTCGCTATATTCTGTACGTTTGTATCGTAGAGACATCCAGCGATAGTGTAATAACATTGACACCGCTCTCCTCGGTAACGAGTGCGCCATCAGTATTAAGTTTGACTTTTGTTCATTTTGTTTCCGGGGGAATCTTTTCTTTTTTCGGAATTAACATTCTAGTTTACCATCCACAGAAGCGACTAGGGATAGACAATTGTTGATAGACTAATCAATCACGTACTATAGCCAATGTTTTTTGGATTTAACGTGTTGTTCTTTGGACTTAACATTCTGGATTACCATCAACAGAAGCGACTAATGATAGACAAGAATTGATAGATAATCAATCATGCACAATAGCTATTTGGCTTCGTGTGGGATCTTACGGTGTCCCCAGGCTTTGTCGACTGACTTGTCGATGCACCGAATCTGGTACATGTCGATTCCATGGGCTCATGCTATTCCTGTAATATAGCTAATGACTATGTGTGAGGGTACGATGTGACTAAAGCTTCCAACTAATGAGGTGCGTCCCCAACTCACTGTCGTTCGAGCCGATTTGCACGTCTTGCTAGGTGTCGTGCTTCATACTCGAGGCGCACGTGATCGAGCGGGCGGAGCTCGCCGCGAGATATCTGCGGGTGATAACGAGCCTGCGCGTATGCTCGCATAGCATGCCGCATAGCCTATAGTCAAAGGATCCGGGTCGTCTATGCTGAGTAAATCCACAGGACTTGTAACATGACGCGTGGGCGGGCAGAGTATTGCCACACGTCCCGGCCGGCATGGCACTGGTAGAGCACGTGATTCCAGGATTCCGCGTCTGGATTGCATGAGATGCAGGCCCTCGACGTATAGTTGGGATAGCGTGCGTCCGGTCGCTGAGCAGGTCCGATCCAGGACCGAGGCGAGTTCAGACGGCCCCGCGTGTAAAGATGCAATGCGTCCTCTTCACGAGGCAGACCGTGATCGGACCTTTTGTAGGATGTTCGCCCATATCCTCCTTCTCCGTTGTAAACGATGGTCAAATCATGTAATGTTGATGGGAAGATAAGGCTAATGAGGTGCTTCCGTGCTTTGCCGACGCCCTGAACTGGCATTTCGGGGTCTGCAAGCACGTGAAAGGCTTCGACAGGCGCTTTGGAGTTGAATGGCCACAGCGCCGGATGAATGAAAGAGTGTGACCATTGACGCTGGAAATCTGGCAAGACCTGTACACTGAAGTTCCATCCAAGGTGGTACTGGCACCAGTGGGGAAGCAGGTCTTGATACTGTTTTCGCTGCTTGCCAGCTTGGATGCTAAAACGTGTTGAATGGCTGCAGTGGGCACAGGCCACAGGTAGCCACCCAGCTGAACTCAGAATACATGCTTGAAAGGTGTTGAGATCGTATCTGAGCCAAGCGACGACTCGTCTAACGGTGTATTTGTCCTTCTCAATGTGGTCTTTGATGCCTTGACTGAGCCTTTCCGCAGCGCACTCAGGTAGCGTCGCTCTCGGGAATTTTTTTCTTTGGATTCAACATTCTGGATTACCATCAACAGAAGCGACTAATGAGAGACAATAGTTGATAGACTAATCAATCATGTACAATAGGTATTTGTAGGATTTTAGGTGTTCCCAGGCTTTGTGGACTGACTTGTCGATGCCCTGAATGTGGTACATGACGATTCAATGTGGGAATTCCGGCTCACCTAAAGTGAACGTTTCATATACGGAATTAAAAAAAATTTGGGTCATATGAGGATCGGAGGCTTTGGCATAAGCTCGCATGCTCCAGAGTCGTTCCCGCCTTTAGTTCAATTCCAGGATCGTGAGAGAAGAAAGGATCCTTGGAAAACTATTGCTGCTGAAGGGAGAGTAATATTGAGTAGCTCCGGTCTTGCCGGGTCTTCATTACTGCTTGCTCATGTTCAGGTCAGGCCAGCAAGTGGCTGCGGCAAGCAGGGATGGAAGGCTGTCCCCCACCCCTGAAGTCTACACTTTTTATTATCCATTAACACCATGGAGCGCCGCAGGATAATCCGGGGAACGTTTGTTCAATCCTCGAGGAGAGCGATACCGGGCCAATTTTTCTAATACGTGCTATTGCTGACAAGTTCGTGACCCTTTGTTCAGAGTGGCGTCAGTTGACGCCCGGAGCCCAGCCGACCCGAAGGGGTCCCTGCCCCCGCGGTCGATGAACGATTAGATTGCAACAGGAGCAGGGTTTTGCTGGTCCAGCACAAGCTGTGAACATCGTCGAGACTTTGATTCCGCTCGACAGACAGGAAGTAACGTCCTCAAAAGGCAGTGGAAGGCGTGCGATTGCCCGAAGCGCAATATCTTGTCTAGTCGCTTCAGGTTGTGTAGGAGGTACGGTCTGTTAGCAAGATAGTGAATGGTTGGTCTAGCGATTCTTCGCAAAGGCTGGCTTGGTTTCGCAATCATCCGATGACAGTTGTCGTAAGCCTGGATACATTCCATACAGAAGTGCGGCCTCCCGACCAACACTTTCGACCAGCTTAGGACAGCATGTTGACACAGCGCGGCGCCAGAATGCGGCGCGTCCATTATTTTGCCATTCTGCTGTGCTGACAGACTGTTACAACAACAAGAACAGGTCGGTTATATGTGCACGCCATTTGCGATTCTCCTATGCACCTTGTTGCCGGTTTGCTTGAGGGCCATTGCTTACGCCATTGGGCGGCCCCCTGGCCCTCGCTCAACGCCTCCTCGCTGCATTTACCAGTCAGTATCTACTATACCATCCTCAAGGCGAATGACTCACATTTCCTGGAACAGAAGGATTGGGGCATTGATTTGCCAGATGACCTTCTTGTCCACACTGGAGGTGCAGCAAGCCGTGGTGCATAGGTGGAGAGGTTACTTAGTCCGGAGCTCACGGGCCAGGGCTCTAGCACTCACCTTGAAGCAAGTCATCGATCTCATATTCTTGTTCGGCCGCCGGTCGCTCATCATGTTGTCTCCCGGTCCGTCCATGCTCTCCATATAGCTCGCTATTGGTCTGCCGTCCCCGCGACCACGATCGCGAGCACCTTCTCTGGCTGCATGGCGGTATAGTGGGTTGTCGCTATCTCGTTCAAATGAGTGTGATGCTATGCGTTCTACGTCCTGAAGGAGGAATGGAGGGCTACCATATATGGCACAACATTAGCGGAGGAGACCATAATCAAGTCATTGCGTTTGGCATACTGTGCGAGAGAGCATTCCAACCCTGATGGGCAGAATCCAACCAAGTATAGCGGGCAAGGCACCTTCCGAATGTGTTTATTAGGACATGACGGACCTACGACGACAGCAAGTAGTTACCATCCATCAATAATAATGCGGGTTGTGGACTACCTACCCCTTCTGCAGAAGCCCGCCGTATAGCTCCTACATTCAGGTCTTCTTTGATGAGGTGTAATATGAAGGTACATGCATTCATCTCCCGACGAGCAGAAACCATGTTTGGTGAAGAAATAGCACTCCGGCATCTTGCGCAGGTTATATTCGTGTAAGAACTCGCAATCCGCTCCCTTCTTGCATAATCCCCGCAGCCAATGCTTGCAAACAGTCCTGCCTTGAACCGTCGTTGGGGTCGGGATGACAACGTAGTTTGCAGTCGAGGGAGTTGTGTGCCGGAGAGGGCAAGAAGCGCCTCGCGGACAGCCGCTAGGGAACAGAAAGTCTTTGCATATCTGGTTGTCGGCATCTAGCTTGATTGCCGGCTGGATCTCTGTCTTTATGCGCGACTCGAGCAGCAATTCGGTGTGCTTGAAGTCGGGAAACGTGATCACGTCGGAAGCGGCTGCAAGTCGTTTACCAGGCTTCCTGTAGGGCGCCGCAGACGTCGATGCTATCTTGGACATGCCGTTGTGCTTGGCACTGTCCCTCATGATACTGCTTGCCAGCTACTGTCGTACAAAGCAGAAGCCGTGGTGATCGAAAGAGCTCTACGATAAGGCAGACCTGGATGGAGTGGTCACTCATGCACTGCCGGGCTACCTGCCTAGGGGATGAGTACCAGCTGCCAGGACCCTGATAGGGGTTCTACAGTTGGCCATCCCTTCCTTTTTTTGTGCCACAGCTGCCTCCACTTGTCCTGCTGAACAAGCACTGATTGTGTCTCTACACCATTCCAACCGCCATTCTACTTGCTCGCGAGAGTCGGACAGCTGCGCACCATCAGTTATATTCAAGAATCCCAGGACCTCTTCTTCTACGCTCATTCACACTGCGTGCGCCCGCCTTCCCGCCCACTACTGCACGGCTGGGAGGCCGTCGCCATTTCTAGCATCTTTTAGGAAGCTCTAGCCGGCCAAACGACTGGCTCTGATACCTCTGTAGCCTTTAGTATACATCAACTATCTGTCTCTCAATACCGCTTCCCGATTCATTCGAAATCATGCAGGCCTACCCTAGCAGGGCTCCCGTTAGTGCTGGCAGCGACGAATTCAGACCTGATCTCAACGTGCGCGTCAATTGTCCAGACTGCAGGGAGCAAGGCTATCTCATTGAGCAATTCGCCAGTGGTGATCTCATATGCGGCAACTGTGGCTTGGTGGGTCTGCCTTTGTTTCCTATCTGATGCAGATCAAGCCAATTGACCTTGGAAGCTCTGTTGCTACTGCTGATCCTTCAGGTCCTCGGCGACAAAATTGTCGACACGAGGAGTGAATGTAGGCTCAAACTGTGTTCGGACTATTCCCCGCCGGCACTGATACTGACACGGTTCTTAACATGTTAGGGCGTACTTTCGCCGACTCAGAAGGTGATGATCCATCCCGCGTGGGTGGTCCAGGAGACCCGCTCCTCTCGGGTGCCGACCAGCTTTCGTCTGTAATTTCGTTCCGAGACAATCATACTGGTGTCGCAAAGTCGCTGCAGCGTGCCTCACAGGCAGCAGCGAAAAAGTCAGGCGAACAGAACCTGAGCAATGCGTTTGCCGAGATTAGCGAAATGTGCGACCGCATATCGCTACCGCGTACAGTAACAGACTCTGCAAAGCAGCTGTTCAAACGTCAGGATGAGGAGCATATCTTTCGATCCAAGGCAGGGACTACGACCTCCAAGCAGCAGGCCGCGATCGTAGCTGCATGCATCTTTATTGCCTGCAGAGACCAGAGAGTTGGCAGAACATTCAAGGAGATAGTATCCCTATCAGGTGTGCCGAAGAAGGAGATCGGGCAAGCCTTCAGCAGGCTTTCACAAGCATTCGGCACCAGTACTGCCGCTTCATCGACTTCTTCTCATGCTTCCTCCGCCGCTGGCATAGTCTCGCGCTTCGGTAATCATCTCGGCTTGCCTCCAGCTGTCCAATCGGCTACCTCGGAGGTGGTCAGGAATATTGACGAATTCGGCATTCTCGCTGGGAGATCGCCTCTATCCGTCGCTGCTGCATGTGTATACTTCACCTGTCACGCTTTTGGCGTGCCAAAGACGGTCAAGGAGATCGGTTCAGTGGTGGGGATCAGTGATAGTACATTGCGTACAGTGTACAAGTATGTGAGGTATTCAGGTGGGCCCGCCTAACACTAGCTAAGTTCATTTCCACTTGGACACCTAGAATATTATATGCTAAGAAGGATCAACTCCTCGGCGAAAAATGGTTCAAAGAAAGAGCAGCTGGATCACTGGTGGCAGATCTTTCTAGAATACCGGCTGCTTCTGTACAATGAATCGTGAGTATTGTATTATGTAAGATCTCATGATTGGCGAAGGAATGTGAGAGCTGTGCGGCCATTGCGAGCCGGAGCAAGTAAACAACGTAGACTGTGCAAGATTCGTCTCGCGTGTCTGATGCTTGACTCATCCCTCCACATTCCTTGCGCATTGTCTGTACAACTGACCATGGCGAAATAGTATTCAGATGGCCTTCTGCGCAGATGCTACGTCACCGATACACCAGAAATCACAGCTTAACTCGGTTCGAAGCGCCCAGCCCGATACCGTCCGGCGATGCGCATAAATAAGCGCAGCCCACGAGATAATTCTCTCGTTTTCACCGACCAGCGAAGCCGCTCCCATGCCCGCTTCCAGTCAAAAGAGCCATTAAGTCGATCTGATTTTGTGAACTTTGATGATTGTGTACCGGCGAAAGGTTCTGGTGCACTTGCAATGGTGGTAGCGGCATCGACTGCATTCTTTGCTGTTGCTGTTGCTCAAGGCCGCCGTTAGAAGCGGAGCGGACGGCTCCGGATTGCTGAGCAGAATGTCCGCCTTGTGCGAGTAGTTGCGCCAGGGCATTTTGCTGTGCGAACGCTTGAGGTGGCGGACCAGGCTGGCCTGCAAGCCCGTCGCCCCTCAGGGAGTTTAGATACTGTTGTGGGTACTGCGGATTCTGGGGGAGGCGTTGTTGTTGCTCCTGGGACAGGGAAGCAGGAGCCGTGATGTGCCCGCTAGGAGATCGCATGTGACTTGGGTGCTGATGTTGTTGACTAGGCGGCAGGCCATGCTGAGGCGGATGAGAAGCTTGAGCAGGCATATAGCCTCCCGGAGAAGGCCTGATATACTGCATGCTTCCACCACTCGACACCCCAGGGGGTCCGAGGGGTCGTGTACCTGCTTGCCCTTGTAGGAATGCAGTTATCTGAGCGCCTTGATGGTCGGGTATGTTATGCCCCTGGCCTGGGTAGTGGCCAAATACCGGAGGTGCATGGAACGGTTGACCGCTCGCTGTCTGTGGTTGATATTGCTGCTGCTGCTGGGGAAGCGGCACGTTGCGAAAGTTGGAGGGTTGCGGCCCAGTTGGAGGAGGAGTAGCATGGCCTGCAAGCAGATCCAACAGATTTACAGATGGTTGTCGAGGCGGTACTGAATGAGGCATCTGGTCCTGACGCTGTGTACCTTGACCAAAGTTCGGCGCATCGCTTGCTGGGCTGCCGAGGTAGCCGCTACTTCGGGCAGCTAATCGCGATTGCGGCACTTGCTGCGGTGAGGAGAGCGCGGAGGCCTTGCGTAGTGGACCTTGCTGCTGCCGGGTGGGCCCCACCCCACCAGGATTTTCCGTAGATTGTGGAGGCTGCTCCTGCCGGCTGCGAGGGTCACCCAAGTTCTTATGGATTGCACCGACTGCCCGATGACCTGCATCCTGTTGGAGGGGAGAGGATCTGTTCTGATCGTTTACCACGTTTGCCGGAGCGATGTTAAGAGGCTTAGTTACCTCCTTGGCGGGTGGCGACTGAGCATGCGCAGGAGCGGACGACATGTGGAGCATCTCCATCAAACGAGCCATGCTTTGATTGTCAGTTTGTGGTGTTGGCGGTATCGGAGATGTTGCGTTACGAGCCGCCGGAGGTGCGGCTAGAGTGGGAGCACCAGGCAGCAAAGCTGCTAGCAGACTATTATTGGAGGAGACCTGAGATACGCTACTGACGGCTGGCGACTGTTGCGAAGGGGATGCGACGGAAGCAGCAGTAGACGATGCTCCTTCAAACGCCTTTGATGCAGCTGCATCTGCGGCAAACATTCGCGCAAAGCGGGAAGACCGTGGTTTGTCTTCTACTGTTTTGTTCATCTCTTTCTCCTTTGTATTTGAAGAGGGCAGCAGGAAATCTGCAAAGACGGACTTTGGGGCCCCGGCGACATTTGTCTGATTAGCAGTGGCTTGCACTGTCCCGCCGCCTGCTCCACTTTTCTCTGTTTGAGTTATTAGCGGTCAGCGGAAGGCAAGTATAGAATATGAGGGATATTGTAGGCGCACCCTTGTCTTTCTTCTCGTAATGCTCGTCAGACAGTTCTGGAAGACCCATCTCTCGGCGCATCTCCTTGTCCTCTTGAACTTTCTTCCTCCTTTCCATCTCCTTCATTTGAGCCTTAAACGCTTGAATTGAATCAACGTGAGCGGCATCTGATGCAGGCCGGCCTGTGCTTGGTTTATACCCAGCAGCTTCGGGAGAGCTCTCTGGCCGCCCCTTAGCAGAGGACGGTTCGTCTGCCATCCAGGCAGGAGAGGCATCATTTGATTGGAATCCGTTTTGAGCTCTTCCCTGAAATGCGCTCGACGATGCATGCCTGGTTGAAGCGGAACCTTCCTCATCGTCCATCCAAGCAGGCTGTCGACGCCGGTCTGAGGAACTGACAGGCGGACCGCGTGGATCTCGGTCATTGAAACTTGATCTTTCAGGTCTCTCGAAGCGATCCCCTCGCGGTACTCTGTCTCTACCCAATTGCATGGTCTCTCTTGAGCTACGCCACCCGCCTTCTTCGGCAGCTCGTCCATCCTTCTTGATGAACTCGCCGCCGAGCTGTCGCCTGCGGTCTGCATTTGAGCCAGCAGCTGCCCAATCTCTATCCTTGATGTCTGTACCTCTTTCTCTCAAATCGGAATCTCGAAGATTCTGCCTGCGCCTGTTGCCTGCGGAAAGCGCGTCCCCACTGTCGCTGTCTTTGGGCAGGGTAAAAGGTCTCTGGCCAGCCAGCTTAAAGTCGCCCATCTGCCCTGTTGCTGGAGCACCTGTTGCTGACCGTGCATGCATCTCTCTGTCACTAGTGTAACGATCTGCCTGGCCGCCAGCTGTAGCAGCGCTTCTGTCTCGTTCACGCTCTCGGCGACCGCCTGTCTGCCCGTCTCGCCCTGCATAACGTCCATTGGCGGTATTGGACAACGCATTGACGGGATTGAGCGAAGGTATCTCGTATTCGCCGTACCATTCCGAGAGCGGCTTCAAGCCTGCTGGCGGCCGTATCTTGTCTGACGCTGAAAGCTGGAGGAGGAGGTGCCTGGGATAGCAGCGCTCGTAGCGCAGTGGATCTGGCTTAACGGTCGACGCAGGTTGCACGACAAGCAAGGCATCGCTCGATGTCGAGCTGGCATCGCTATCTGCAGTCGCAAGGACAGCGTTGCTCATCAGTGGCTGCACCATATGCGCTCTCTGCACGAATCATAACACCGTGCCGTACCCAGGTCCGCCATGATGGCGCGAGGCTACCTCAATCCAAGCTTGCGCGGGACTTTTGCTGTTGTGGCCTGCTGTTTCCAACAGTGGTAGCTGTTTTCTTGATTGATCCGTGTGATCCGGCCCTGGTGTAGACTCTTGCGCATGTGTTGTGGTGAGGCAGAGGTCATGCTGCAGAGGGCACTGGTGGCAGCTCCAGTGGGCAAGATTGGAAACAGAAAGCAGAAAGCTTGAAACTTTCCTTGCCGGTTGAAGCTGCGCAGTTAGAGCAGACCACAGCCTACAGCTGGACCACACTGCATATGAGAGGCTCGCCCATTCAGCGGTAGATTAGTCTTGAGATGCGGTCTGCTCCTTTCCGATCGACCGGATATCGAAGTCACGGGATTTAAAAGACTACAGCTGTTCTGGGCATCTACACTTTGCTTTCGTAGCATGCCATTCTTCGAAGTCCGTCACATCCAACGTACTGCTTAGCAAGACGGGGTCATTGGCTTGCATACGCAACCCCCCATTGAGGCTCAGCCCGGCTACAACTGGGAGCCATCATAGTAGCCAGTCCTATGGCGATAGAGGCGCTGGCCTCCGTTACCCAGATATGCTTGGCGAGGGAACTCTCGGCTGGCACCGTACGTTTTCCAAGTCGTGATTCAGATGTAGCGCTAACCCCGCCAATTGCAATACTAGTGGCTACGCGTACTGGAGAAGGCCAAGCGCAAGCAGACCTCCGGAACTACCGCACATGATGCTGGAAGTATTCTGGTGGAAGGAGTTGGTGAGTTATGCTGCTTCTGTGCTGAACTCTTATTGAAGCCATGTCTTCGCACAAGATATCATTCTACCGTTGATCCGGAAGTCTGGAACGCCGTTGTCTCAGAGCTATCTCCAGGCATGCCTGGTCGGGGTTGTGCAGAAAAGCTATTTATTGAAGAGGATACTCGAAGATATCGATGGAGGCGAATCGGATGCCAGCCTAATCCGTGATGTTCAGCTCAACAACTATCTTGAATGCCTAGCCGCCACCCTGCTCGCGAGCGACTCGGAAATCATTACGACAACGCAAGTATCGAATATAGCCAACAGGGGCTCAAATCAACTCAGGACGGTCATACGACTCTTGGCAGCAGCAGCGCAAAATCAATCCTCATCCCTGTTCCTCCTGATGCTCCAGCTCTTGCAAGTATACCAAGCGGAAGCTGCGGGACAGACTGAAGGAGAGCTAAGAAAAGTGATTGGCCGGGAAATTACTACGTGTCGTGATGTGCTTGCATCTGTGACGAGTACAACCTCGGTCATACCCTATCCCTTCGAACTGGCACGAAATTTGCTCAACGCGTTGGAAAGAAGGTTTGACCCTGTGTCTTACCGAATGAGCACCTTTGTCAGTCCAGCAACGTTCCCCTCAATACCACTTGAAGTCGAATTACTGGTTCATACTGCGCTATATCGCCAATGTGAGGATACTGCGGCTGCTTTTGCTGGTTCCCTCGCTGCGCGCCTTGCTGTTGCGCGAGCAGTCTCCCGAGATAGTAGTGGCCCGCGTCCGCAAGAGGTTCTGACCGCCTGGTTTAGAGATCTTTTCCTATGCTGTGCGAGACGTACTCCTCTGAATGACGAGCCGAGGAGCCGATCCGAGGCTAGGTGGGCAGCGTTTGAGTTTGGACGGCTACCAGCACTACTGGTCGAGCTCGAATGTGACCCCCGGTTTAGCCAAGGTGGCCTCGACTGGTCTGCCGCGATTGAAGCTGGAATACAATGTTGCGTAAAGGAATCTACCCAGGCTGGAGGGGGTGGTCTATCCGATTGGGCCAAGATAATGCAAGACTCCATCGTAAATGCAGTCAAAACAGTACGTCGGCCAGTTCTCTGGTTGTTAACGTCGACTGAGACAGTTTTGTAGGTGCCTCGGCCATCGGAACACTCAGTGGAGGCATTGATTGCTCTACTCGAGAACTGTGTGAATCGTTATGAATCCCAGAGGTCGGCTGCCTTGGCCGTTAGCACAGTATGTATGCTCTGGCATGTCCTTTTACCTTCACCTTACCCAAAGCCTTGTAATCCCCAGCAATTGGAAAAGTGGGCCGCAACCTCGGATCTTCCTGCCATCCATCACTTCACGACATCATTGGTGAAAGGCACGCCTCGAGTGACAGACTACGTGCTGCTACACTGTTCTGCCGATGCCCTCCTCAAGCCAATCTGTCAGATCTTGGATACTTGGAACAGCTCAGATGAATATGGCGCCGGGCAAGCCATGGAATATTATGGCGGTATCCTGCTAGCGCTGAAAACAATAGTTTCTCGACATGCTTTGTACGACAAACTTACGGAGTTCAACTCTGGCATCTCTTCGGTGCTTTTCACTTCCCCTGGTACTCTGGGGCATACGTACTCCCTGCATGCATGTTCCGCTCAGCACCAAAACCTCATATCTTCATGGGTCACCGCACTCTTTGGCACAGAAGGGATTGAGGACGATCTCATCCGGTCAACACCCCCACGTGTAATGCTTCTACTGGCGCCTACGATCGTTCACCAGTCTGTTGCAGCAATGGAGAATGGTATTATCGATCAGGAAAGTAAGCATGTCAGTGATGCGTATGATTGTGCATGGCATTGACACTTCATGTGTCAGCACTCCTGAATGGACTGTCATACTTCTGTCAGGACTTCCTGACCTTTACATTGCCTGGCGTTATCAGCTATCTAGCCAGCCGCAGCATACCGAACTTGCAAATTATCAAGTCTCTCCTGAAGTCAGAATCTACGCCGGCATACGTACTCGAACTCGTGAATGATGAATTACGGGACCTCCTTAGCAAAGTCGATACGAAAAACGAAGACGCAAAGTTCTTACAAGGGATGGTAAAGCATGCTCGGATACCAGTACCGCTCGACCAGGCAGGCGACACACCCCGCTTGTTGGCTATGTCTATCGCAGCAGAACACATGGAGACTACTTCAAGCAAGCGAACGGGGCACGCCGATAACCTCACGGCTGCAATACAAGCACACGACCCAATGACTGCTAGCATTGTGATTGGCCAAAGCCTGAAGCCAGTCCAGCTGCGGGCCATCCAAAGAGTAGTCGACAAAGCGATTCGCCAAGCAGACAGCCTTGGAAGCGATGAATTAAGGAAACAATATATCGATAATCTAGCTGACGTGACGGCTCTGATAATGATAAGAAGCGGGCTTGATATCAAGACAGAGGACTTCATCTCGTTACCGACCGATTTCAAGGGAAGACTGTATGCTTGGACATATTCCTGTGCATAAAACCCCTAGCATAATGAGCACCTCTCACACCGTTTAAGCCTATTTGACAGCCCTGCACAGGCTATGCTGAGCTATTGAGTTTCCCTTTCCTTCGTCTGGTTACCGAAGTTCTTTTTCTTTGCATCGTCTTTCTCACAGGCAACTCATTCCCTAGTCGAATTGTCAGGTATACGCCGAGGTGTGCGAGGCAGCGGATTAGTTGACTATCTATATTCGGAAGCCATCGTTGCTTATCGAACGTTGCGTTCCAATGTTACTTCTGCTAGAACTCGCCTACTATCTATGTTTCGTGGGGCAGATCAGCATATGTCTTACAGACAGTAGTCTTCGCAAACATCAAGCAATATTCCGAAGGTCAGCTCTTGCTGTCACAGCAGCTCTACGGAGGGTCTTATGAGCTATATTGGCTATGTTTGCACCTTCTACGCAGTTCGGCATACTCGCAAGGCCTTTCCGCGGCATTGGCGACCCGAGGCTACCACTGGTAGCTGCTACTAATTAGGTTAGACATGGGGTGATAAAGCTTCATGGCTGCCATAGTGGGAGAAGTATGGTCCGAGTGGTGTTTGCTTTCCGAGCAACGACTGAACAGTGGATGCGGTAGACCACAATGTTTCATGCCGGTTGTTGAAGGTGAAACTTCAGTCCGGACACGAGTCATATGTAAATCGAATGTGAGGACTCCATTGACGTGTGGCCGTCTCTTACAGAACAGAGCCTTGTTCTATGTAATAAGCGAGATCAGCAACAGATTGTCCACAATACACGTCAAAGCATTCAAGTTGCAGGGCAGAAATTACTCGCAACTGCAGTGACGTTCTAGTCCCGGGCTCGGACATGCTCTGGCAATGCCAAAAGTGAAGGGGGCGACGACCTCTTCGAATGATCATAATCTGTATTCGAACTCACCGAAAAAATAAAGCCCTGCGAGTCATATTGTGCAAACCACACCTCGCACGTGCAAGGGAAACAGGGTTGGCCCGACAGAGGAGTCATGGGCGGATGATCGACCAAAGCAAAAATGGGCAAAAAAGTTCGACCAGTGACAGGATTGAACTGTCGACCTCCCGATGGAGCTGTTGTAGTAACAGTCGGACGCTCTAACCAGCTGAGCTAACCGGTCATTTTCAACTTCTGTGATGACTGCTTTTTGAAATTTAACGAACCAGAAGCGCAATAGTAGGTGAGCGATTTAAAAAGCATCGAAGACCACCACTACGATGGCGGCATTGTCAAGACACTCGGGCGGCGGTACTGCGCAAAGAGGAGCAACATGGGCTTCAGTAGCAGCACGGAGTGCTACTGTTGGCACATCTCCCGCGGGCTTTCCAGTCATCATCGACCGCGAGGGCTGTTTATTGTTAGAATTGCCTCCAGAGAGCCGGGTCACTCTTGCTGATATAGCGGTCGCTATAGGCAAGACGGGTGGACTAGGCCACCTCTGGCAGCCTTTCGTACACAATACACACTTCGTCATTCAAGCACTGGCTTCTAATGTTCATGTTGAGGCCATGCGGGCCAGATTCCTGGCGGAAGGTYTGCCAGTAAAGGCGATCAACGTCAAGTGTTCCCCGCTCGTAAACTCAGCTAACAACAAGGACCTTATTGAGGGCAAAGTCGAGGATCTCTGCACATCAGACGAGGGAATACGCCTCATTAAAGCTGAATTGGAGAAGCTGGGAAAGCTCCTCACCTTCCGGCTGGAAACATTCCCTGGTTCTAATGGCGTCAGGACCGGKCGAGCTTTCTTTTTGTTAGACATTAGCGAGCATGGTAAAGCTCCTAACACATTCTACAAGCTAGACTACGGTACATGGTCTGGCAAAGTCCAGGTTAGCATTATGGGTCGACGTAAATTCTGCTACTATTGCAGGGAATCCTCACACCTACGCAAAGACTGCCCATCGGCTCCGGAATGCAGCTACTGCGGCTCCARGGCGCATAATCCGGTYCGATGCCCAGCTYACCGTCAGGACACATACMACGCACGGCGTCAASCTGAGCCCGTCGACGTTGGTAATGTCGCTCCCACGTTGCCACCGACCCTCCCAGAGACTCAGCAGGTACCGGAGACGCCCGAAGTCAGGAYYGGYGAGAMMATCCTGCAGTCACAACAGTCTAATGAACAGTCACAGGGGCCYCAGGCTACTCCTACAGWCCCAGCGTTACCTTCCCTCCCCCCTATGCAAGAATCTTGGGCCGCCGAGATGGAGATCGAGGACGGAAATTCCGAAGAAGAGCCGGACGATGTGRACATGCTCAGTACACAGAGTACTGGAGTATCGCCGTCCGATGAATTTCAGCTCGTACAAACTCGGTCTCGAAAGARGATTCCTCGCAATCAGTTCAAGAACTCCCATCTTCTCGACGCGRTAAAAGAGAAGACAGCAAAAAAACATAAAATATGAGTCAGCGGACGATTCGCATCTGCGCCAGCAATGTGCAGCGCATACACTCGGCTCACAAACGTCTACCTCTTTTTACCCGTTGGGCACGAAGGACCCGTGCCG
>BCIL01000003.1:534910-549894 GCA_001599955.1 Cystobasidium pallidum
AAGGGCCTGCATCTTATGCAATCAAGACGCGGAATCCTGGAATCACGTGCTCTACGAGTGCAATGCCGGCCGGGACGTGTGGCAATATCTCTGCCCGCCCACGCGTCATCCTACAAGTCCTGTGGATCTACTCAGCATAGACGACCCTGATCCTTTGATAATAGGCTATGGGGCATGCTATGTGAGCATACTGCACCGGCTCGTCATCACACGCAGGATATCTCGCGGCGAGCTCCAACCGCTCGATCATGTGCGTCTCGAGGTTGAAGCACGATTCCTAGCAAGACGTGCAAATCGGCTCGAACGACAGCAAGTCGAGGATGCACCTCCTTAGGAATAGCCTGAGCCTCATTGAATCGTCATGTACCACCTTCAGGGCCTCGACAAAGTCAGTCCACAAAGCCCGGAAACACCGGAAGATTTTACACCAAGTCAAACAGCTATTATACATGATTGTTTAGTCTATTCTATTGTCCATCATTAGTCGCTTCTGTTGATGGTAATCCAGAATGTTAAATCCAAAAAAAAAAAAATTATCTGGTGATGGCAATCCAGAATGTTAATCCAATTTTTTTTTTTTGGCGGCCACGTCTAGCTATTCAGGTTGTAGTCGTGCGTGCGTATGCATTTCCCCGCCACGATAAATCCAAAAAAAAAGCCACGTCAAACCCAAAAAGTAATCAGAATTTAAAATCGAAAACTTAAATCAATTGCCATCACTATTACAGCTGAGTGTTGAAGCTGGAACGCGAAGCCACCATCGGCAGTGACCGAGAGAAGCGGGAGCTAGCGACATATGCAAAGCACCGAGCCGTCCAGGCTTAGTAACAATAGCTGGACTCCGTGGCATTGCGCCATAGAGGCCGTTAAGCCTGACGGCCGCGGCCGAGAACGCCGTGGGATCATGATGTTGCAAGGAATCGTAACTCACGATTGAGGTCAGTCTTTAGAGGCGAATCGAGGGGTCCTCGATAATGACGACGAAGTCGTAAGTATTTGAAATGGACGATGCGTTCGCCAAACGTAGATTTCTATTAGAAGGTGATGGGGAAAAAGGTTGAATAAGAATGTAGGTGTAGACAGATGTAGATGTACAGAACCAAGAGACATGCAGAAAAAACAGAAAACTATAAGCAGAATTTGGGCCGTGTCTAGCAAGTCTCGGCGTTGGTCCGGTGTTATCTAGGGATTCTTGCATCTCTTGAACCAGAAGAGATGGGGCGTCGTGAGTTTCGAGAGCGCACTCGCATGCTTGTAAGCTCTCGAATGATACCAGTCTGACCATACAACTTGTCATTCGGTGAACTCCAACTTCTATTCTGAAGGATTGCTAACAACTTTGTGTCAGACTCGTCATATCTTCGCAAGAATCGAAGATGTAACAAATCTAATTGTTGCAGGTGATACGTCTGCATGTATGGTATCGATTGATACTACTCACGCCTTTATAGCGTTGAATCGGCTAACCTGATACACGATCAGTTTGCCAGAGTTTTATAGAGACTCTAAGACCCAAGGGCCTATTGGCAGGCAATTCTAGCGAACGATACACGTAGCTAGAAGACATGAAATGGACTGCATGAAGTATTAAACATATTCCTTCTTTACATCTGGTCTAGATATGAGAGCCTATATCAATCATCATGGTGATGTTAACAAACGCATGTATGAAATACATGTGTGCAGGGACATCCTCACACGAAAAATAAATCCGCCAGGATGTGGGTTGAAGCAGAGGGCTGGTCCACCGGCGGCGTCAACTAAGACTTTTTCGATGCCGCAGATGGAAGCATCGGTCCGCCATTCGAATCGGGATTTCGCTGTGATCTGTAAGTCTTTCCACTGGTAGATTTCGAAAGTTTCACCAGTTACATCTTTCCAATGCTTCAGAAGAGAGTAATAATGACTGCCGTAGGAATCTTGTATTTCCCTTTCGATTCCAGATTTAGTCGTGGCTCCGTGGTAGAAGATACGAGCCTGCAGATGCCCCGTTGTTGCTAATGACTGAAGATCGGTCATTTGAGCTTTGACCCAAGCATGTTCCAACGGGATAGATATCAGCCAGCTCCCGAAGTTGCCTGATTAGATCATCAATTGGACGCAATGGTGTACACCTGTTGTGAGGAGACAAAGTAAGTGTAAGCTGCCTATATCCGTGCCTGGCTACGGACCTTGTGTAAAAGCTGAAAGTTACTCCTTCGACGCAATCAGTGGGATTTCCGGCGCGATTGCCAGGGGGTGAGCTCCGCTGCCGATTTCTCTAGCAACGCATGTGGAGCCCGTCCGTCCTGGTTCCTCAGATATCCTTGGTCGAAGCCCTTGCTTTCACAGCTATCAAGAGGTACGTGATGTCCAGAACGACCCGAAATCGAGCCAGTCCGGCAGAAGTACCCTTCGAGCGAGCCAAAAAGTTCTCGATCCTGACTTGGACAACGCAGCAGATGCTTATTACGGTGTCACTCATTCGATGCACGCCCAGACTCAGGTTTGTAACAGACCTCGGTACCTATCTCAGCCAGGTTCGAATTTCTGAGCCCCCCATACCGGAATGCCGTCCCGAAATGTAATACAATATTTCTGAGATACGCCTCATAGCAGTATCGGGTTACATCTCCTCCCATAATCATATCTTAAATGAAGGTGGTTCCTGTAACGATACACGTTGATTAGCTCACTGGGCAGACAGAATAAGGTCGAGCAGGACCAGCGAGTGGCTTGAGGATGGAAGTATTGACTTTTGAGGAGCCCCTGTCTGCTGATTCTCAGTCAGTTTGGCGGACAAAAGGCACTATCTTTCCTGGGTGTCTACCAGGCAATTTAGCTAAAACCAGTCCACAACACGGAGGACAGAAGCGTGACTTGTTGTACTTACAGTGACATCCTGAGGATGGCAAGTAGCAAGTAGGGTCAAGCAGATGGCCAATAGCGGTCTTGCAAGTGTCGTGTTTGCGAAGGCCATGCTTGCCGTGATGGTGATAGAGAGGCGCTGCTCGTGCACTGCTAAGAACCTTCCGACCGTATGTCTGCATGGCGTGCTAGACGAGCTACATGTTGTGATTGTTACCGGTCTACACTGGCTACTAAGGAACACACCTTCGTGAATGACGTCCTGCGTTCCCGCCTTCCCTGCTTGCATATATCTCACTTCCTCGTACCATCTTCTTCAAGCCAGCGTGTTTTCCTACGCAGTCAGGTCTCCCTTTACCTTCTACCCTGTTTGGACGGCCCTTTTTGCTTTCTCCGGTTGATACCGCTCAAATCACCTTCGTTCCCCTTTCTAATCTCTTCTCTATTGAGAGTCAGTACCGCACCGCCCTTCCTCATTTTACCCACAACTCCCGAGATACCCCTTGCCTTCTTCCTACGCGCATCTTCAGCTCCAGTTTGTTCCCTCCTTGCCTTCTTCGTCAGGGCATACTTCCCCTTTCCAGCTGCTATGACTACTCCGTTCTCCCGTGCTTCTGCATCTGCTATCTTGGCACGCTTTAAACGGGCTGTATAGATTTTCTCATGGAGTGTACGTGGTGCTCTTTTGTCAATGACTTTCTCGTTCTCTTGGGACTTTCTGGTCAACAAGCGGGGCGAAGGGAGCGCGCTGAGCTTGTCCAACAAAACCGAATTCGACGAAGCTGTTGCATTCGACGGAAGATCTTGTATAAGCGAGTAGAGCGATGCATCCAGCTCTTTCAGATGCCTGTTCAGAGCCAAGCGATATCATGGTATCAGACGTTAGCTAGAGCTACGCTACTGCAGTGTCGAAGCCTACTTTTCATCTCCGTCCTCAGCATCTGCCCTGGATTTGCCTTTGCGTTTGCTGGGCTCATTCCCCGTTTCCACGTTAGCTCGGCGTATCTTTGTAGACTGTAATTTCGCCACCAGTGATTAGCATGCTTGACCACCATGTCTCGGACTTGCAGGTCCAGCGAACGCACCATGAAGCCGTCCTTCTGGCCGATGGGAGGCAGGTCGGACTCATCGAACTTTCTCTTGCCATTGCGTACAGCATCTTCGAAAGAGACTACGACTGCTTGCTTCGAATTTGCTGGTGAGCCGGCTCCGAGAGGCTCCTCGGCGAAACCCGTCCATTCGTCCTGCTCGCCATCATCTGAACTGTCTCCGTCGTCATCACTGTCGCTTTCTTCATTGTCCTGCAATCTGCTCGTCGACGCTACGGGTACGGATCCGCCCAAGCTGGCAGCACACCGAGCATTGAGCAGCTGGAGCAGCCTTGCCTGGTCGTCGTCGCCAGAGTCGGACGCTTCGCTGGGTGACTGGGATCTCTGTGCTCGTGCTACCATGTCCACGATTGGAAGAGCAAGAATGGTGTGCGCGCAATGCAGGAAAGCAGCAGTATTGCTCCTTGGTCTGCTCGGTTATCGATCACTGCTGCTGTCTCAGGTCGCGGCGAGCCGTGTACACAGGGTTCACTACAAGTGTCGCTGCAAAGCACGAAGGTCAATATTACACAGACTGCAACCCCAGAGCTGCCTACAGACCACTGCTGTGCACCACCATGCTCGGCTCCTCCACCCGGTCGAGAGAGCACGCTGCCCAGCAAGGACCGACACGTTCAAAGTCAACAGGGCGCTCGGGCGAGGGCAGCAACAGCCGCAGCAGGAGCAAGCAGGGCGCCGCGAGCCCTCCCTATCGCGACATCATCGACAAGCTGGACCTCTCTGGGCTCGGAGGCGGATGTAAGTGCCGTGTGGCCTGCTGTTGTGGCTGGGTTGCAGCCGGAGCTGTCGCAGACGGGTTGCGATTGCCTGCTGGCAGGACATACCGGAAGCCAGCATGGCAACCACGTAGAAGGAAGCTGCTGACTCTTCTATATACGCGTGCATACGCACTACACCGCACACTGGCCTGGTTCTCCATCTAGTCCATCATAGGTGAGAAAGCGGCTGCATTCCTCGGAACGCGTACAGAGGTGACACTGACAGCTGATATACAACCCTCCGTCGATATCGTACTGGTTCCCACACACCCCGTCTAATACATCTATAACCCGTAATGGCTACATTTCATGTGTCTCGCTATCAGCGGTCCCTTTGATGCCGCCATCGCAGCACAGCGGGCAAATGCCCCCATCGCTGCATTCTCGCAGTCCGCTCTAGATCCAGCATACTCCGGTTCTCCTCCACATAGTCATCATGGAGCTTCCAACTCGCCGCTTCGCGATTCCAGCTACCCTCGCCAGCCTCGAGTTGGGGGAGGTACAGGGGGAGGCGCCGGAGTTTCAGCTCGCGCAAAGGCCACCCTTGCAGCTATGGGGGCAGAAGGGCACTTTGTCGATCCTGACAATTCAGCGGAGAACCTGCTTGCAGGCATGCCTCGACATGAGCGCCGAGGCTCCCAAACGAGCATTACGTTGGGCTATCCGTCCCAGGAGACAGATGCCAAAGAGCGCAAGATTCTGGAAGCATTCGGTGTTCATTCTGAGGCTTACCTGGATTATGGGAATTCCTCATACGCGCGCAAACCGCCCAGAGCTAGCGTCGCTCCGTCCCCAAACTCAACCCTGACCAGCTTTGCGAACTCGCCTACTTCCAGACAGCAGACGGAGATGGGCAAATTGACGCGTGCTGACAGAACAGCCAGCATATGGGACATTGAAGCGACTTTGAGGGAGGGTAGGCCAATAGGAGCGTGTAAGTCGAAATTCCGCATAACCAGGGATGCCTTGTATTGACTATCCCTTCCCTACTCCGCAGCTGCAGCCCCACCTCCTATGCCAATTATCCCCGACCGCTTTCTACAACCGCCTCCGCCGCCATCACCGCAATCCAATGGCGAACCTGGCGTGAAACGATCAAAATCGTTAATTGCTCGCATGAGAAGCAAGAAAGGAGCTATGATCTCAAGCCCGTCGCCTAAAGATTCATACAATGAACATGGCGATTTTACCGGCTTACCTGGGGCACCACCACTCCCTTATAAACGTTCCGATTCTGGCCAAAGCTTGTCTTCCGATACCAAGATCGATCCTTTCGATAATTCCGCTGCTGTCGATGCTGGCACATCAGCTGACTACAGGCGCCTTGAAGATGGACATGACCGCCGGCCTGCTATGGGCACGAGGAGGGAGACTTCACCTGTCGAGCAGAAGATGGAAGGCAATTACCTGAAGCCTACAATAAGTTCGCCCTCGGTATCGACGCACGCGGCTGGTGCGCAAGGCAGAGAAAACGGCAGAGCAGGTCATTCACCGAGACGATCTCCTCAGCCTCCTTCGCCACTAGGCCTGCCCGAAGCAGACGTATTTGGATCGAGCAGGAACAATGATCGTACGGATTATGGCTTCGGTCTAAAGAGCTCCATCTCGCGTTCCTACAGGCACGAAGACCTAGCGAATGAATCAGCAACAGCAGCTGTCTTAGCCGAATCCAGCTCCAAAGAGTCCGGAATGACACACTCCACTTCGTCTTCGAGTAATGCTTCCGGATACAATAACGCTAACCACAGTGGCTATTCCGGCGGTGCCGGCGATAGCTCGGGATACGGGTACGCGCATACCGATTCATCCTATGCTTCCGACAAGACGTCAACGCCCGATAGAAGTAGATTGCAAGATTCGACCAATTCCCACAAGTCCAGCTCGAATTCGGCTTCTTCCAACAGTACATCCCCTGCCGAAGGGAAACTATCTAGAAAACCCAGCCTTGCGAGCAGGCTATTGCGCGGCAGAACAAAGCGGAACAGCTGAGAATGCCGAGTACAGCATGGAGTGCGACCATCTGGTGTCTTGTCGCTGGTCGACGAGATTCATACTGTTTTCAGACATAGTTCTACTTGGTTCATTCATGGTTAGCACTGAGCTGCCTTAACAAATCTCATGCCTATTCCCATCTTTATCTGTGACAACTGCTCTCAATGCCCAGGGGCGGATGGCAAAGATGCTCTCTCTGCCTTACGACATTCAGTATCGTATGCTTCAACACCCTTCTGCTACATGTCAATCAGTATTCAGTTGTAGGATCAGTGTTGCTGTTATGAATCATGATTCTCCATCCTTCACTTTCCTCGAGTAGATGTGGTGGCGACTCCATGACTTGTAAGGCTGAGCTGTTAGGACGCTATGACAGGTACAGGCACGTTGGATTTTGTGGCCCACGATGTAGTTGGCTGATAGTATTGCGGTTCCTGGGTGTATTACCGTGCCGGCCTTGCTCGATCGGCTCGTCCTGGACAGGTGGTCCTTGACCTATAAACGTAGCTTTCTTCGCCCTGCATCTTGTGCTACTCGCCAATCTGACAGCGACCTGGCGGTGCGCATCATTCCTTGAATACTCCTACTGCAGACTCGGCGTGGCACAGCGGGTGGGCTAGCCTGTGGACTCGCAAGTACGGCGAGCAGCTGCTGACCGCCGCATCGCCCGAGGGAGAAAGACGGTCAAGCAGACGGACAGCCTGACCCAACGCTTTCCAGAAGAACGGGTCTCCCACCTTGGCAACATGGCCAGCCATCTTTTCGACAGCAGGCCTCAGCAGCCGGCTTCGATATCCGCTCCAACCGGCCCGTCGGCAGGCGTCGTGTCACCCACTATCGTCATGCCTCAAGATTGGAACGTCCCTTCGTATCTTAAGCATTCAGTCTTCTACTCCCGCTTCACGGTATCACCTTCTACCTTGTCTCCTGTCGCTTCCGCTTCAGGTGCGCACACCGCCGACGCCTATACTGGAAGATCGGCAATTGACACCACGGGTAGTATAGCAAGATGGGGCTCGTCAACAGCTTTGCATGGCTCGTCACGAGATATCACAACGACGTTGCCCGTGACAGGTGTGAGGTTCCCTTCTGAAGCTACCTCCGCTCGTGAAAGATATCAAGAGTGTCTAGATAACCCGAACGCCAAGATCCCGCTTCCATCAAAGCTTGATCCGAAGCACTGTTGCAAAAGGCTGTTTATACAAGATGGCATGGTTCAATTCTGTCCGGAGAAAGATGATCAAGGCAGAGATAGTGAGCTTCAGCAAACCTCGGTCATTCCCCAGGTAGCGACGTCGTTACTTACGCGATCTGCATGTAAACAGAGTTGAATCGGCATGACCCTGAAAAGGTATGGTGCACGCTTCTTTCACGTGGGCTCTCGGATGACACGCGTTCCAAATGTGCAGGATGCAGCAGCCGTCAGAGCGGACTATCCCATCCCGCCTCAAGCTGGCATCTACTATTTTGAAGTTGAAATCGTTAGCAAAGGCCAGAAAGGATATATTGGCATTGGCTTCTCTTCACGAGCGGTTGATCTAGAACGTTTACCTGGTACGCTGTACGGATGTGACACTTTTGTGGGGTATCTTACATTAATGACTGCAATACAGGCTGGAACCCCGAGTCCTACGGTTATCACGGAGACGATGGCAAAGCCTTCGCTTGCTCGGGGACGGGTCAAGCATATTCCGAACGTTTTGGGTCTGGCGACGTCATAGGATGCGGGATTGACTTTGTAGCCAAAAAGGCTTTCTTCGTCAAGAACGGCAAATGGCTCGGCTATGTATTCGATCTGAGCTCGCAAATATGCGAGAGGGTAGACCCTAACCTAAGACCCAACTTTGGAGCTGGAAACGGAATCACAAGACGAGATCGTGAGAGAGGGAAACTCAAGGAAACCCCTGGCACTGCTCCTCTCCAGTATTATCCTACTGTTGGTCTGCAAACACCAGGCGAGACTGTCAAAGTCAATTTTGGTCAGCAGCCATTCAAGTTCGACATTGAGAGTTTCGTGAAAGTGAGCATGGCATGCATCTTTTCGAAGATACTGTCGTACTAACCTGCTTCCTCAGCGGCGGCAAAAGGAAACGACTGCCACAACGCTAGGGCACTCTATACCTTTCACTTATAAGCAGGCATTGGCTCCGTCTTTCCCCTCCCTCCCTTTTCTGGTCACTGGCGGACCATCGACCGGTGACCCGCAGCCTGGCGACATAGAAGCGTCTGATCCGGTCGCACGTGACAACGACGACCCGCACGTCAAGGCCTGCATGCAAAACTTGATCGCATCTTATCTGAACTATCGCGGCTATTCAGATACAGCTCGGAGCTTCCGAAGCCAGCGGGAAGAGGAAAGACAGCAATGGAGAGCTGTCGTCGCTGATTCATCAGCAAGCTTTGCTGCTGCCTCTGCAGACAGCAATGGCGATCCGCTGTCAAGTGGACCTAGTGGGACTACGACGCCAGCCAAGAAGAAGGGGAAGAAGAAGACTGAAAATGGATCCAAGAAGCTGCTGAAGAGCGTCCTGCGAACAACCTTGTCAGCCAGCACCGAAGCCGGCGATTCGCAAATGAATACGGAGGACAGCCAAATGAGAATGGGACCCAGTGGGGACGAGAACGAAGAGATGCACGCTAAACGAGAGGGCTCTTCCATATCGACGGCGAAGCCTAGCAGGTCTCTCAGCGCGCAAGACGATTACATGATGAGTGATGCTAAGCGTAGCATTTCAAATATGTACGATCTTGAAGCGGACGAAGCAGAGCTGGAGGACACGTTGCGCCGACAGAACATCTGCTCGGCTTTGCGACGAGGCAGGATTGACTACGCACTTCAGCAGATTCAGAAGTACTATTCAGGGGTTATACACCCTTCTTCTCGAGACTTTGAAGGACCGACACATAAGGGGACGGAATCCTGCGATGAGGAGGAAGCGAATCGCCGTAGGGCAGACCTCCTTTTCAGGCTTCGTTGCTGCAAGTTTGTCGAACTTGTACTGGCCTGTACTGCTGTTCCCGAAGAAGATCCTTCAGATTCGCCTATGGAAACTGAACAAGAAGACGATGAGGACGACCAAGTAGCTTCGCAACTGATTCTCGCCAGTGGCGCAAGCCCGCGCGGCTCCAGTGCAGGTAGTCTGACTGCACATACATCGCTGAAGGGCAACGGCGAAGCTGACTATGCAGCGCTGGGGGAACGGCCCGAGGTGTCTTTCGAGGAAGTGTTATTATACGGGTCGCAACTCAATAGTCTATATCCAGCCACAAACCATCAAACCCCGCCTCATGTTCTATCAAAGCTGAAGCTGCTCTTCTCTCTGGTGGCTTATGCCAACCCGGCAGACCTGGCTTCCCATGGTAATAAGGCGATTTACGAGTTGACGAGACAAGACGAAAGAGACAAGTTGGCCGAAGATGTCAACAAGGCTATGCTTGAATCGAAAGGTCAACCTGGCCTTCCGCATCTCGAACTTATATATAGGCAGGCACATGCCGTCCGGGACGTGCTTGGAGACGTTTTTGGAATAGGTCAAAGTGCTCTGGTTGGTAGCATTACTGATGTGTAAGCATAGGTCAACTTGATGTTATACATGGTTGGCGCTTCCATAGTATCAAAGTAATACAGGACTGCTGACTCCCGCACAACGCTGATTATCCTCATCCCCCATCTGTCCAAAACCATACACCGGCTGTATGTCCTGTACGCGAGATGACCAACATGTTTGCTCCCACGCCTTGCTTCTGACGAGACTCTCGCTTGCTCATCTGTTCGTGATGGTCAAAGCCTCTTGATCCAGTTGAACATGCGGATACTCAGGTGACAATGTAAAGACTAGCGCCGTCGAGCGATTCACCATTGTAAGGACGACGTCCTCGCCTACTTAGTACCTGAGGCGCCCAATCTAATCCAGTGTGGCGGGACCTTTTCAGGTCGGCTGAGCTCCGGCCTTCAATTGACGCCACTGTGAACAAAGGGTCACGAACTTGTCAGCAATAGCACGATTATAGAAAAAAGGCCGGTAACGCTCTCCTCGAGAATCGAACACACGCTCTCCGCATTATCCTGCGGTCCTCTTCATGGTGATAATGTATTAACAAAAAWTGTAGACTTCAGGGCTGGGGGACACCCTTCCATCCCTGCTTGCCGCAGCCACTTGCTGGCCTGACCTGAGCATGAGCAAGCAGTAATGACGACCGACTCGACCAGAGGTAGTATTATTATTCTCCCTTCAGCAACAGTAGTTTCCCATGGATCCTCTCACGATCCTGGAAATTGAACTAAAGGCGAGACCGACTCTGGAGCCATGGAGCTTATGCCAAAGTCTCCGATCCTCATTGAACGAAATTTTTTTGAATTCGGTATATGACACGTTCACTTTAGGTGAGCCGGAATTGCGTAATGCATTTCCCCCGCCACGTTAAATCAAAAAAAAAAATTCCGGAAAGCAACGCTAACTCGGTGCGCTGCGACGAAAATCAGTCAAGGCATCAAAGACCACGTTGAAAAGGAAAAATACACCGTTAGACGAGTCGTCGCTTGGCTCAGATACGATCTCAACACCTTTCAAGCATGTATTCTGAGTTCAGCTGGGTGGCTACCTGTGCCCACTGCAGCCATTCAACACGTTCCGGCATCCAAGCTGGCAAGCAGCGAAAACAGTATCAAGACCTGCTTCCCCACTGGTGACAGTACCACCTTGGATGGAACTTCAGTGTACAGGTCTTGCCAGATTTCCAGCGTCAATGGTCACACTCTTTCATTCATCCTGCGCTGTGGCCATTCAACTCCAAAGCGCCTCTCGAAGCCTTTCACGTGCTTGCAGACCCCGAAATGCCAGTTCAGGGCGTTGGCAAAGCACGGAAGCACCTCATTAGCCTTATCTTCCCACTCAACATTACATGACTTGACCATCGTTTGCAACGGAGAAGAAGGATATGGGCGAACATCCTACAAAAGGTCCGATCACGTCTGCCTCGTGAAGAGGACGCATTGCATCTTTACGCGCTGGGCCGGCTGGACTCGCCTAGGTCCTGGAACTGACCTGGTCAGCGCCCGGCCGCACGCTATCCCAACATTAATACGTCGAGGGCCTGCATCTCATGCAATCCAGACGCGGAATCCTGGAATCACGTACTCTACCAGTGCCATGCCGGCCGGGATGTGTGGCAATGTCTCTGCCCGTCCACGCGTCATGTTACAAGTCTGTGTACTTACTCAGCATAGACGACCCGGATCCTTTGACTATAGGCTATGCGGCATGCTATGCGAGCATACGCGCAGGCTCGTCATCACCCGCAGATATCTCGCGGCGAGCACCACCCGCTCGATCACGTGCGCCTCGAGTATGAAGCACGACATCTAGCAAGACGTGCAAATCGGCTCGAACGACAGCGAGTTGGGGACGCACCTCATTAGTTGGAAGCTTTACCACATCTTACTCTTACACACAGTCATTACCTATATTACAGGAATAGCCTGAGCCTCATTGAATCGTCAGTACCAGATTGAGGGCATCGACAAGTCAGTCGACAAAGCCTGGAGACACCGAAAGATCCTGCACCAAATCAAATAGCTATTGTACATGATTGATTAGTCTATCGTTAGTCGCTTCTGTATATGCTAATCCGGAATGTTAAATTCAAACAAAGATTCCCCCGAAAAAGATAAATGAAGCTGTAGAATCAAAACTGACGGATATACGGGGGAGGCACTGAATAGCAATACTATTCGGCCCCTTCCTCTGTGCTATTTAGTGCTGCCCGATTGCTATTTGGTGCCTGAGGCACCGGTGCCGGGGAGGCACCGAATAGTAAATGCCAAATATAAATTAACAAAAATCAAACTTAATACGGACGGCGCACTCGTTACAGAAGAGAGCGGTGTCAATTTTACTACACACTATTGCTGGATGTCTCTAGAATACAAACGTAGAAAATATAGCGAAACGTTCATCACCTTGAAAAAGTCGACTTTTCCAACTTTCCAACACTTACCACCGTCAAGAATCTACAGGCAGAGTGGGAGTGTTGACAGTAACCCTTTATTCTGGAGACCAGTGTGATCGAATGTCCAGCCTGTAGATTTAGATATTCCCTGTTGACTCCTCACCTTATCAGCTAAGATAGAAGTCAACAGGTATGTTGCAAACTTGAAATGTATTTACCTTATCAGCTAAGATAGAAGTCAACAGAAAGTGTGACTTTGCATCGAGACGGACAGTTGCGAATCATTTACTCGCCCCCCTCAGCATCTGCGCGGGACATCGGGCACCTGGAAGATGTGGGTTAGTTAATGAGCGCCGGTCTCAGTCGCGTAATGCACTTCACTGGATTTCGCCGGAGTAGGAACGACAAGCAGGTAGCTATCAAATGAGTTTGATATAATTGCTATTATCGACATGGTCTTGTCAGAATTTTCCGAAGTAACTGGCTTTTCCACATTGCCATGAATTCTAGTTCTTCCAAAGCAGGCCGCGAGCTTATGTCAGGCCGAAAGGTACACAGTTGATGAACATACAGTGTATAGCTATAGAGGGGATAAAGGGAATGAACCTAGAAGTTGGCCATAGTAAGGTGCTTGTTGCTGAGAAGAGCCACTCTGGTAGTTGACTCGAAATAGGGCTGTATGACATTGTCCAAGCCGGGAACCTTGACGAGAGGGTGCTGGAACTGCCTGAAATCCCAGCTGCGAACATCGAATGGATACCATGCGTCAGCCATCTGTCTGGAATTGGTAGAAAAAAACCCGACAAATTGGCGAGTCCCATGCTAAGATCGGATGCGAACGGGAAAGCGAAGAGATTTTCCCGTGTATGCCCATGGGCAAAGCGGGAAAGTTTTTGTTGCATTCCGAGGCCGACTCCAAATCTCACGGCAGACTTAGTGTGCGACATCCGGATGTCTATGCCGCGGAACTGCTGGCTGGAGAGTGTAGAGACTAGTCAATCGAGTCCTTCAGTATTCGTGCATGTTTCGAACGTACCGGCTGCTTTCCATACACATCACCAATAGATTGTTATCCCTGTAGGCAGTTTCAGCTATGAGTGGCTGCCTTGCATCGCTGTGCAACATAGATGGAACTCCGGCCGGTGGGTAGAGGGAATGCCTTGCTCACGTATTAGATAGCCGAATAACTGGCTCAGTCTCTTTCCRTACGTCACTTATGCGATACCCGTCGGCATTGACAGCMGTGACCTAGAAAAGGGATTGTATCAGTAAAGAAAGCTCAAGCTAGGAAGTCACAACCTACACGCTTATCTGCCCCTCCTGCGTAKATCATGTTGTTTTGTGGATGCCAAAGGAGGGAGTGGATTAGCCCCGAGTGGTGACTCCAGCTGTCGCCAATGGTGTTCAGGGTGAGATCTGGGCTGGTGCAGATTGACCCGATCTGGATGCGGTGCTAAAGTGTCGAGACAGCAACATTAGACCCGGGGAAAGACCTATCTGCCTCGAAAAACGTACCATAAAGGACTCTGCTGCCGCGAAGTGTAGGGCAGAGCTCTTCTGGGGACCCCACGCCAAGGCAGTCGTGCTAGTGAATCCTTCATGCGCTTCGCCTTTGCGAAGATATGGGAGCTAGGAGGGACCTGCGTTAGGCTATCCAGATTGTGCACGTGACAGATTACAGCTTACTGGCGCATCGTTCATCTGCACAACATGCAGACTAGAGCTTGGCCCAGCGGTCGAGTTATACCCTAGCACCGCGAGTCTTTCCTCATCTGAGTATAGCACCGCCTCAACGCTTTTGCCGGTCTGCTTATTCTCGTCCTCTGAGAAAACCGAGTCTGAAAGCATACCATCATTCCAATAGCTCAGACTGCCAAGTCGGGAGACTGAGATGTAGGCGAGATTGAAGGAAGGGCTTGAAAAGAACGCTCTAGGAGCCTCGCAAACATAACTCTTCTTGTCGCCAGTTGAACGCCTCCCTTGCATGTTATGCGTGATGCTCAGCTGTTGAGCCTGGCCAAAGTGAGGGTTCGAAGGCTGGAATGCAGCTGTCAATATCGATATTACAGCAGGAGTAGGCACACAGAGGTGTCAGATACACGGAGGCCTAGGCTTACCTGCGAAGAGGGTCCGGCTTCGTTCTGGAGAGGGGCGGCGTGAGCAGTCACCGATGGTGCAGCCGGTGTCTGTGGTGTGATGGGAGGAGGGGTTCGAGGGGGTGCAGTAGGTATAAAGGTGCGAGAAGGCTGGAATGTCCATGTCAATATTGTCGGTATTACAGCAGGAGTAGGCACACAGAGGACTAGACTTACCTGCGAAGAAGAGGAGG
>BCIL01000003.1:550019-620006 GCA_001599955.1 Cystobasidium pallidum
GGTTCGAGGGGGTGCAGTAGGTATAAGGGTGCGAGAAGGCTGGAATGTCCATGTCAATATTGTCGGTATTACAGCAGGAGTAGGCACACAGAGGAGTAGGCTTACCTGCGAAGACGAGGAGGGCCCCGCTTCATTCTGGAGAGGGCCAGCATGCGCAGTCACCGATGGTCCAGCCGGTGTCTGTGTTCTGATGGGCGGAGGGGTTTGAGGGGGCGCAGCAGGTCTGAGGATGCGAGTGCCTTGATAGCCAACTCTGGGAGGTGCTGGATCACTCCAATTGACGGTCCTGGCATGAGGCGGAAGAGGGCAATTGACAGCCAGATTGCGGGGCTCCATGCTTGTTCAGAGCGAGTATCTGAGCTTAGAACGGTGAGGAACTTCGTAGGAGTAGCAGATTATGAGATCAGACGAGACGTTAGAGTGTAGATATGAGAGTGAGAGACATGAGAGAGACATAGAGCAGAAGTAGTAGGCTACATTGTCCCTATCAGCTCCTTGCAAACTGCGCTATACTTTACCCTGCGCTTATGGCGGCGGCGTCGAACAGAAGTATCAGGAGTTGTCAGCACTGGTCCGTCTCGATCACGATTCGGAGACGTGTAGAGCTCCTCCCTTGCATTGCTACTGCGCACGGGTCTATCTGCCTTTACGCGGTCAGTGCCTGCTAYGGTAATTAGTGAATGGGGGACAGGTCAGCTGCAGCCTTAAGTCTGGAGGGGCTTTCGGGCGCCATGTAGGGGAGGAAGAGGTCAGATGAGCATTRGAGGGCGGCAGGGAATGAAGGAAGTGTTATGAACTTTGCATGCAGTCAGATCCGGTCTATGTACATGCCATGWCWCYCGTGCAGGATCATCGATATCGCGATGGGATTCCACCGGCAGACCTGCCCGCGAGCTCAAAGAAGGAAGAAGTAGGGCCATGAGCTCCAATGCCACACGATGTTGTGACTACTTTCAATGTCATTTGAGCCAGATACGACGGGTACGTCCTGGACCGCTATTCTTGAGTGGGCGACTCGGACCTGTGGCCGGGCTGCCGTTGGCGGCAGTGTCAGTGGCCCGGGAAGCGGCGGCAGGATGGAACAGCGTCTTCGAAGTTGCAGTCAATGGTGCCAGTCAGTGCAGCGGTGGGAATGTGTGTGGGTGTATGTAGATTCGATGCAATGAAAGCGTTGTTAAGTCTGTACCTAGTAGAGCATATCGCTGCTGTGCTGCACACTCTCCCGACTCCGAGTCTTCCGAGGCGAAATGAACCCGGAGAGTTGATACGGTACGGCTCAGCGGGCTTGCAGATACGAGGGACTKGCATGTGGTGATTGACTGCAGGTGGTCGGACCAGTCTACCCTGTACAACCGCTGCACTGCGCACTGCACGCTGCTGCGGGAGGATACATCCGTCTCTCCATCCATTCAGCATCTGTCTGCTAAACTGCCTGCATATACGCCGGTGGCTAATCATTCGAGTGATTCACCGCTTTCACTCCAAACACCCGACCGAGCAGTGATCACGCTTCCTGCARTTGGCAGGAGCCAGCGGACGATAAGCGAGGAGGCGCACGACGAGCTGGGATAGGGCGTGGATCAGGACAGGATACCGGGGCCCCGACATCCAACYCCMRGACCAGCGCAWCCAGGCCGCCGTCCCACCSAATGGCATCAACTGCCAGCGCGAGCAGTCCTCAGCCACCGCCTGCAGGTGCAGCGCGAAGCAAGAGCAAGCAGGCGGGCAAGAGCAAGAGCGCGAGCAAGAGCAAGGCGCGGAAGGAGACCAGCAGCACCAACACACAGTCGATAAGCATGCCSCAGCCCGCCAACGCATCGCCSTATCCKCCGCCGCCGTCAACCGGAGCCACCTCGCCCAGTGTCATCTCGCAGCATTCMGTCAGTCAACAGAGCCAGACGGCGAGCTACGAGAGCGTGTACACGGACGAAGAGGAGAAGCTGTCCGAGTGAGTGCATCTCTTGCAGGCCATTGTGCGTCCTGCTCCCGTGGATCAGTCCACGCAAGCTGGTCCTGGCTGCCCGCCCTGTTGCCCGAATCAGGTGGTTGTGATATCACTGCTCTTCCAGAAGGAATGGGTGGGTAAACTGTTGAAGCAAGCCGCATGCTGGTGTGCAGCACGGGCAAGGGCATAGCAGGCCGCAAGTCAACACGCACACACGGGCGCCAGTCTTCAAAGCCTCGCGCTTTCGTCCTGCAATCGCTAACCTCTTCCCTCTGGCACCCTCCGGCAGCTACGAAGAAGGTGGATACCATCCAGTCATCGTTGGAGAGGTGGGTGTTGAACATTCCAAGAGCGCACAGCGTCAAAGGAGGCTTCTCTGCAACAAGAAGCTGCAAACACGTATGATGGCTGACACGTCCACCCATCTATCGCCGCGATAGACTTTCTCCGACGGCAGATATGTGGTTGTGCGGAAACTTGGATGGGGCCATTTCTCTACCGTAAGTTTACCGTGCCGTCTAGCAGTCCTCTCCTTGCTCGTCCTTCTCTCTGTTTCACTGTGCTCGACATCTGCCTCTCCGGCCTAGACAAGGCATCTTGTATATACGGAGAACGAGCTTTATCAGGACAATGCTGATCCCCTGCTATCTTCCCGTTTACGTCTGGCGTATTGTCCCCTTTCACGCAGGTCTGGCTTGCTAGAGATAACTTGTAAGCGATTCTCCCCTGCGACAGTCGACGGGCCTTCCCAGCTATGTGGCAGTGGCGAGAAGGAAATCCAGAAACCGGCTCTTCCTCTCCGACAGAGCAGAACAACTGGTTCCACCGCCCGCCTATGGCTAGATATATCGTAGAACCGGGGACCGGCGAGCTGCAAGCTGACGTTCTGGCCAACTCCTCCTTGTCATCTGCCAGGCATAATCGGCACGTAGCTCTGAAGGTCGTCAAGGTGAGGCTCACATTGTGACGGACCTTTCACGATGCATGGATAAGACTGACCCACCACTTTATTTGGACATACTTACTGCGAACTTGCGCAATCATATCAAACATAGTCTGCTCAACATTACACGGAAACGGCCCTCGATGAGATCAAATTACTCCAGAAAGTAGTCTCGTCGGATCCCAATCATCCCGGTAGACGGCATGTCGTTTCGCTTTTGGATCACTTCACGCACGAGGGAATGAATGGGAGCGTGAGTAGCTTGTGGTGCCCCTCGATAGGGTGGCGAGTATTGCCAGAAATAGACTGTAATACTGATCGAGTTACGCCTGCTTCGCCGGCTACAGCACGTGTGCATGGTCTTTGAGGTCTTGGGCGAAAACTTGTTGGGCCTTATCAAGCGATACCAGAACCGTGGTGTTCCAGAACACATAGTCCGTCAAATAGCAAAACAAGTCTTGCTAGGTCTCGATTACGTACACCGGTGTTGCGGTATCATCCATACCGATCTCAAGCCGGAAAATGTTCTCATTTGCATAGACGATGTTGAAGCGGTAGTGAAAGCGGAACTCGAAACTACACCAGCTGCTGTACCTACGAAACTGGTTGGTGTACCTCCTTCACAAGGTAGAGGGGGTACCCAAACACCAAGAGGAGAAGGTATCTTCATTACTGGATCACAACCGTTACCCTCACCTTCAAGTTCCTTCCTCTCGTCTTCCCCTATGATTGATAAGCTAGGTTTTCATATGTCTAAAATATCGGATACTGCCTCTACTACGAAAAATTCGCCCTCTGGTCCTAGTTATATGCAACAAGGCACTTCTAGTGCAGCACCGTCAAACGCTGGTAGTAAACTCAATCTAAATACTTTAGGGGGAACATCATCATTAGCTTCTTCTCCTAAACTACCAATTTCTCTATCATCGTCAAGTGAAGAATATGTTTCAGACGCTATTGCCCGTACGAGGATATCTTCTTCAGGTGGAGGATCAATAAATGAAGTTCTCAATCAAGCTGAAGAAGAAGCTAAGAGGGAAGCGAACAAATTGCAAAGTAATGCGAATAATGGTCCTAGCTTGTTATCGCAACAAGCATTGAAACATAAACAGGAACAATTATCTCAGCTACAGAACGACGCCTCCACGAGTACAGGCACCATACCGCATTACTCATCTTATTCTCCTCCTCCTATATATAAGAAGAATGCAGATGGTCAGCTAGTGCTTGACCAAACTAGTATAGATCAACGCTTGACTGCGCCTGACGCCGCTGATGGAGTTGTTGGCCAAGCGGATCAAGATAAGATCGCTCAAGCTAACAGCAATGTTGCGGCTATGGTGGACGAACTGCTCCAGCAGTATAGGCCTGCTCCTGTTGCTGGTGATCCATCTACTCTGCCACCTAACGCACCATACGACCCGGCGAGTCTCGAAAGAATCACCGTCAAAATTGCAGATCTAGGTAATGCGTAAGTAACGCCGCTAAGACTGTTGTGGATATGGCTACGTCTTGGACCAATAGCTGATCTTTGTTTGATGCGCCCATATTGATGTGTCCTACCACAGTTCATGGGTCGACTTGCATTTCACAAATGATATACAAACTCGTCAATATAGAAGTCCTGAGGCTATCATTGGCGCCAAATGGGGTACTCCAGTTGATATGTGGTCGGCGGCTTGCATGTTCTTTGAGCTCCTAACAGGTGATTACCTCTTTGATCCCGCGGCTGGCTCGCGGTATAATAAGGACGATGATCGTAAGTTTACTTAAACGCTCGTTGCACGGTTGTGGCGCTGCTGAGCAACACGGCGTCTTCACGCACCGACAGATATTGCGCAAATCATCGAGCTCATGGGTCCATTCCCAAGGCATATAGCATTGAGTGGGAAATACAGTTCAGAAATATTCACGCGCAAGGCAGAACTACGTCACATATCAAGGCTAAAGTATTGGCCGTTGAAGAGCGTATTAACGGAAAAATATCTGATACCAGATGAAGATGCCGAGATACTATCCGATTTCTTAGTGCCTATGCTCGCTCTGGATCCTGCCAAAAGAGCTACTGCAAAAGATATGCTCGATCAATCCTGGTTGGACGGCGTCATTGTTCAAGGTGAAGAAGATCTCATGCAGCTGAGGAGGAATACTTCGTCTGGAATGGTGAAGGAACTGAATGCGGAAGAGAAGGAAGTTATGAAGCCCGTTTTAGGAAGTGGCTTTTGAAGCGGGACTTTGCTAAGGCTCTAGCCTTGCTCAAGCCTATTTGACCGTCTTAGTCCCGGGAATCCACAATTTAGTAACACATAGAATATAAGTACCATATCTATAGAGGTACAGACCTGCCTGGGGTGTTTCATATCACCCAACATACTTAGCCAAGTGACCTTAGCCCCGCACGACCGCTCTTGGTCGCAAGTTGTACGAATACGTTAATCATACTTTTCCTCCCTATACATTATTTGCCCTCCATAGTCGTCGAGAGGCTACTCATGTGTGCGATTAACTACGCCAATACATTAGCGTCGTTCCGGATAATGTCTAACATAGATTACCCTAACTCTTGAGTGAAATGTCCTTGACTGCTTTTCTGGCTATCGGCTAGCGAATTCGTCATGCACAAGCCAACCCCAAAGTGTGAACTCTACGCCTAGCGGAGACCCTCTACAAGGCAGGTAGAACCGACTACCCTCCTTTAGGTCGTAGGTTAGATGTGATGGTTTCCGCCTACCCCGCTCACGACTCTCGCTTCTAATCCTTCAATGTGACGTCCTGGCGATAGCAGCTGTAAAAGGTGCTCCTCCATATCATGATGCCAACGTAGAATACCACATCATGATATTGTTGCTTTTAATGCTTCCAACACTTTGCCTCCTTATTTGAAGTACGACCACTAAAAAGGCCGAGAGTACGATCTAATCTTGAACCCGAGGTCCGTTGAGGCCATGAGCTGCAGGGCTTCTCTCTGCTTGGGAGTCATATCCACCACAACTGATGCGTTTGTACTGCGCTGTACCCTTGTGCAGATGTCGTGGATGATTTTTCCGTCGCCTAGGACACGCTGGATGTCATCTCCTAGAGCTCACAAGTGCTTCTCATTGGCAAGGTAGATCAAGCGGATGTGATGTTCTCCATTTGAGCCACCTCGTGACTTTCATATGCACAACCCTGTCCTGCTCATCAATCAAGGCTGAGCGGAGACGGCGGTATCAAGCTTGTGGGTGGTATTATAGAAAGCGTGGGTCGCAAAGGGTGATTTTCGCTGCGCCATTGCACCAACATGAAGGGTTGGACTTAGCGGAAAACTACGGAGGGTTAGGCTCGTCTTCTTCTTTTATCATCCCTTGCTCTTTCATAGGCAATTTTTCTTTAGACATTGTTCTTGGCCTCTTTGCAGGGCGTTCATTGTTGCTCATTCGATTAGAGTCATCTGCTGCTTCTTCGTTGGCTGGAGTTGGCGGTGAGGCGTTGTCGGAGGCCGCGGAGGGAGAGCGGGATTTCGATGATCTGTTGGGATTGTTTCGCACCAAGGGGTGAACGAAAGTAGAAGGCATTACTCCCTAAGAATCAAAAGGGCATTTGAAGAGTCAATGTACATAGGGGACATGCCACTCAGTGTCTACTATAACCCAGGTCCCTGCGAAAATCCCACTTACGATGCGAACTTTGATGTTATCTGGATTATAAGACCTGCTCCTTTGTCTAGCCTTTTGCTCTTTTTCTATCCGAGCTTCCTCCTCTTTCGCTTGTTCAGGCGATAACATGATTTGTCTTTCTTCGTTCTGGTCGCTAATCACGGTTGTAGCAGCTGCACCGGTTTCGAGACGAGTGACGTCGTCCTTCCCAAGCCCCTGTTCTCCATTGTTACTGCTCCTCTTGCTGTATACACTCCCGGAAGGAGTGGACCCGTCATTCCCGCCACCGAGATCGTTGTCGAAGTCTAAGCCTGAGTTAGGTCCGAATAACTGGCCGCTGAAGTAGTTTATGCTTGAGGAAGGCACGCTGTTGTCGTTTATAATGCTCGAGCGTCGGCGTCGACTGTACTGCTGCCCCATTCGACTCAGGCCGAGGTGAGACGAGGACGACGAGGCTCTGACATGCATGTACCCATCGTGCATACTATTCTCTTCTCCATCGCTAGATAGATCTACGTAATCTGGCGCAAGTGATATGTCGGGAGCTAGTTCGTGCATCTGTTCGATCAGCATACTGCAACATGACACGTGAATGGTTCAGGATTGAATTGCCAGCTACCTCCCGGCGATTGCGACGGCTTACTCTGCTTCAGCTTGCAGTTTCTCCCTCTTCAGCTCCGCGGCTTCCAGATCTGCAGCCAGCTTTGTGCGGTCCTGAGTCAGTTACCCGTTTGTTTATGTCGCGTTAGAGTGGTGACACATGGAGCAGGCGGATAAGAAGGCACCCACTGCCACCAGGTCGTGCCATTTGCTCTGCAGTACTTTGTATCTTGCTTTGATGGCATCATGCTTTGACCTGTCTGGTTTGGGAGGGAGATTGCTTTCCACCATTGCCACGCTATTGCCGGCAGTGATGGGGGGTACCAAAGAGCTCGAGGACGGAGTCGGCGACGGAGATGGCTCGACATGGTGTTGCTGGTGACCTCCATGGTGAGGATGCAGCGAGAGTGCCGCGGGATTGATGCTGTCCATTGTGGCTGGTGTGGCCTTCAGATGCTGTTGGAGCTCTGCTGAGGAGTCCACGATAGTTGCCCTTCAACACCTTCCAACTACAACGATACAGATCAACAAGGACATCTTACGCTAAACACTATGGCAGCATCTTCCACCGCATCCGAAGCCCACCGCACTTCTGGCGTGCCTGTGGCTGTCTTGTACAGCTTTCCTGGAAGCTGCTACGCCGCTGCAGCCCACCTCGCGTTGATAGAAAAGGCAAGCGGACGAGTCTGGCATACCGTGCTGTTTGAAGTATCGCTCATCGTGTGCCGTCTCCCATTGCCGCGGTGCAGGGCTACTCCATCCCCGACGAGTGCAACATCGTCAATGTGGACCTACGTCAGTGTGGTGACCTCGATAACCGGACATGGATGATATGCTGAAGTATAGATGCATGCCATACTCCACAGTCAGCGGAGCTAACTTCTCACCAGAGTTCCTGAGAATCAACTCGAAGGGTGAGCGCCTGCATGTCTCACTAACTGGTGCCTGCTTGTCGGCACTACTAAGCCTGTATCCCATTTGCCTTCTTCCATATGCAGGAACCGTCCCTACCTGTGAGCATAGTCAAGCTGCGCAGCTACCTATCTGCCGCGACTTTCTATGCGCTATGCTGATTGTCTCTGCGCTCGCCTCTTCACTTTCCCCTCGCTTACTGCCATTCCTCGTAGTGGTCGTCCCTCAACTCGACTCTGCCATTGATGAGAGCAAGCCCAACAAGTACACAGCCATAACAGACACGGTCAAGATACTTGAATTCCTCGACCGCAAGCGCACAGCTGAGGATGTAGCCGCTCATGAGGTCTCCCTGCACGGTGGCGCACATGGCTCATCAAGTGCAGGCAATGATAGTGCTGCTGCATCAAGTGCAGGCAATGATAGTGCTGCTGCATCAAGTGCAGGCAATGATAGTGCTGCTGCAGCTGGCGCCACTTCTCCTTCTATCGGAGCCAGAGATACAAACACAAACCCAGCGAGAAGTTTGGCTCCTGGAAGTCTAGCTGCAAAAGCACGAGATGACGATATTATCAAACTCACCCAATCTTCAGCTGGCGATCCGAACTTACTCTTGCTAGTAGCAAAGAGTGAAGCAGAGCTGAAGGACAAGAACGAAGGCTTACCCGGCCAATTTGTCCGTGGTAGGAAGAAAGCTCTTGAAGGCTATCTCGCCGACCTGAAAGGGGGAAAGCTTGACGTCCCAAACAAGGAGAAATTGGAAGGGTTCTACAATGATAAGCTCGCGGCTATGAAGTGAGTTCAAGCCGCGCCTGCCGTACTAAGCTACCTTTTCGAATGTACTGATAAAATGCCGCGGTGGCGCTCTCATGGCCTTGACTCGCAGTGCAATTCTCCAGGCGTATGAGAATCCATCGCAAGCAAGTGATTTCATTGCTAAGGGTCAAGCACACTGGCAATCTGTTTGTCAGGTACTCTTGGAATTGAATGCTATTCTACCACGAGAGGATAGATCTGGATTTATCACGCTAGCAGATTTACATGCGGGAGCTTGGTTCGCTCGCATATTAGCTTGTGTGGGGGCCAAAGACCTTCGAGACGTAGAAGGTTCATTTGAGAAACTCACGAAAGAATTTGGCAGATCGCAGGAGGAGACACTGGCTATCAAGAATTGGTGGTCTACTATGGTCACTCGGAAAAGCTTCCAACAGGTATACGGAGATGGCTTACATTAGAGAGATGACATCGTCGTGATGTGCTCTAGGATACACCAAGGATAGAAGCGTCAGTACAAGTATGCGTAAGTACATAAGTACGCAGTACGCCAAACAAAGATCTCAAATTACAGATTACCAGGCAAGGTGTAGCAGTTCCAGATTACGAACGCAGCGATTAAGTAGAATTACAATGTGAAAACAAGTGCTCTACATGCAATAACACATTATGTCCTGCTCATCCTCAATCCTATGTCCATCGCGAGCTGACAGGCCAAGGCGTATCAACATGCCTCACTTGGATATCTGAACGCTGTCAAATCGATTGGAGCGGTACGCTAGAGTCTAGTAATCTTGAAATTAGCTGACTCCGATATACTACTGGTTGAACAGTGAGTACAGAAAGGCACGGCTACGGCTGAGTGTCTTTGATCCGGCACTGTATGATCGTTCGGCTACAGGAGGGCAGCAAGGACGTCACTGCCTCCTTTTTCGTGAAAGTTATGCTCCTCAGTAAACCAGGGACATACGTGTATATTTCTTTAGCTGGCTTTCACTTAGACCCGAAAAGATCCTCGCATGGTAGATACACGACTACGTTGCAGCGGGAGCCGGGGTTTGCTGGCCCACAAGGACCAGGCGCGAGGGTGTGTCAGGTTGAAGAGGTTGAAACGACAGTCCCAATACCCCTTTTGTTGTCAGTCATAGTGTGCGGTTACCCTGCAATCGGTTGGATGGGTCGGGTCTGTGTGTCATGCGCAGAAATGTCTGCTAGAGGCGCCATCAGTACAATGCCACGGGTGGCCGTCAGCGAAAGCGAAATGATATGATGCAAACCCGTCTAGCGCAAAGTTGTGGTCTAGACCTGTGATACCGGTTGTACGACCTTACATATCGATCAGGAAGCGTTTTTTGCATGCAGCGGCTCCATTCTTTGATGCTTTTGCCCTGAATCTTACGACTATTTTGGAAGGGAAATAGCGAATCACTCGCCCTCGTACAGAAGCATAACTTGCCCAATGGGAAATGGATGGAAACTGAAATAGACCTTCCCGAGTAGGGAAAGCGAAGGAGATGTCTGTGACATACTTTGGCATATGAACTCATTCTGCAATAGAGCCTTTCTTTGAAAGTTCCTGGATTTGCAGGATGGAACGAAACTGGCATTGGCTCTTTCAGACATCCAGATTGATCAGACGAGAAACACCACCGGACATATCGCATCTTCCCCTAATGCGAAAATCGATGATGATACATTTACGAGTCGCATCGTCTAAGCGGGCAAAGCTGGCGATTGCGTTTGGAAGGGCTGAACTGCGTTTGGAATAGAGAGCCGGATCTAGGGAATAGAATTAGATTCAGCATGCTCGGACACGGTTCTGCATATGATTGCATTCGACGTACCTGGCCGTAAGCTTCCTCTTGCTGGACCTTGAACAATCCCTTGCTGGCGAGCATGAGGGTGTCTTATCAAGGGAGGAAGAAACGGATTTAGCAAGGAACCACGGAGACAAAACATGTTTTTGCCTTACGATAGAAAGCCTGGGCAGCGACGATAGGAGCAGTTGGAGCAATAGGTATGATATCGGAGAGGAGGAATTCATTGTCGGGAGCTTGAACGAAGCCCTTCGCGAAGCGATAGAAGTTGCTAGAGGACAAACAGGGCGGGATAAGCAACACGTTCGACAATTGCAGCGTAACCTCCGGACTACTCACCGTGACTCAGCTTCCAACCTGACTTCTATCTGCGATTCCGTTTCGCCAACTTGATTGTCCGAGAAAACATGTTCTGAAACAGCAGCACTTCTTTCCCTTTCGCTGGTCGAGACTAAAGATCCCGGTGATATGCGATATTTTCCCGGCGTCTCAGCCCGCGAAGGTGTCTCACCTCTTTCATCTGTAAGAGTACCGAATGCAGGCAAAGAGCAAAGGTTAGCGAAGCAACAGTGACTACGAATTCTCGCTTTGAAAACTTACGGATGGAGAAGTTGTCTTCTTGTAATGGCGTGTCTGCTCGAGAAGCCGCTCTGCCTCGGAAGATAGAGTTGCTTAATGCAGAGGAAGATCTTGAACGCGGCCCGCCAGGAGTAGGTGGTACAGAAACTCTGCCCTTCGAGTACCCAGCCGAAGAGCTGGGAACATCGCCAAAGGCTTAATCCCACCCAGCAGACAAAAAATAAGCTTCTCGAAAGGCCGCAGATAGCATTGAAGGCCTAGTTCTCACCGGATGTACTGCTATACGAAACATTCCAAGGCATTTGGCTACCATGACCATAGGAGAGTGAAGCCGCCCTTTCCCGACCGACATTAGACTCCTCAGCATGGATGGAAGAGCCGCGTCCACCTCTCACACCAAGCGAGAAAGAGCGGGCGACGGATGGCTGTCTGTCATACTGATCTGCAGAGTGTTTGCATGGTGTTTAGTCTCTGCAGCTCTGGCGAAGTTAAACCATGGGGCTGGCCTACTTTGCCAACCAAGGTCGTGGTGATCTTTCCCATGTGTTCCGTACAGGAGGTCATCACGCTGAGGAGCGTCGAAGGAATCGTTCTCCAGGTTCATATCGAAGGGCTGATCGTTACCATAACCGATATTTTGGCCGTCTTCATACCTGTTCCTGCCCATTTGGGATGACAATACACTTCCTTCTTTTACCACTCGACCACGTGTGATAGCGGAGCGATCTTCATCGGGCAACGATGGGTTCCTCAACGAGCCTGACCTTCGCTTGGCAGCATCTTTGCCTGATAAAGGATGCAAAGCAGTCGAATACATGAGGGCAAAGTCATCGGCCATCGTTTTCATCAAAGCAACAAGAGACCTGCCTGTATGTATTCTGTCACTTAGGCGAAGAACATTGTTCAAGTCCAGAGCTTGGCCAAAAACTGGCGAGTTCACCGGAGTGATATGAGAGACTTGTTTCTCAATGGTCGCAGGGAAAAGATGCACGACTCACACCTTTCTAGTGCGGGAGCCCTGACTGAAAGGCCAACAAGCATGATGTCAACAACCGCGATACCCGACACTTGCCCGTGGAATACTCAAGCATACCTCCTAGAGGTAGAGTAGTCACCATATCCAACACATGCTCTTTCTGTCTCTTCTTAAACCTCTCCAAATCCTTAACGAGATTCATTTTTTTCTGTTCATCAGAATAAGCTTCCCTATTCTTAGTGATTTCATTCGCTTGTAGCGTAATAACCTTGTCTATGACTGGTTGTTGTACTTTCTTCGATTTTGGATTTTTTCCGCCTGCTTCGGTAATTTTGTTCTTCTCACTACCCACCGCGTTGTTTTCCATGTGGGCATCCTGTGCCATCATATCGGAGGCAGGTGGAGCTGGTAGGCTTGCAGACTCGGGTCTGGCCACCTGCCAATTCCCCTCTGCTGAACTCAGCAAACCTCGGTGATCCCCCTCGTCCATGTTTGGAGCTATATCAGCGCTAGCAAAGGGTTCCCCTCGATATCCGTCGGACCCGTCTAAACCCAATTCAAATTCTTCGATAACATCCAAGACTTCGGCATCTAATCCTGCTTCAAACCTTCCACCTGCCGTAGCGGAAGTATCAGGACCACCGCTGACTCCACCTTCGAATGCATACAGTTCGCCTGCTACCGTAAGACTCGAAGCTTGTGGTCCACGGCGGACAAAATCGCCATCGAAAGCTCCCGTTAGAGATGGGAGGTCTGTCAGACCAAGGTCGAAGTCCGGGTCGAGCTGGTAGACAGGATACCGTCTTTGGTCAGCCTTGCCCGACAGCCGTGAGGCGGCCCGAGTTTTACATCAAACATTGGGTGCTGTTCTACGGGTGAGGATAGAAGCTCGAGTCATTCACGCTTGATCTGACGCATGCTTCCAGAGACGAGACGACGCAAGGCGTACCTCTACCGTCTCCAAAAATGAAGGGGTCATCCATCACATCGTTGGCCAATTGATGTCCATCCATCAGGTGAGCTGGCAAATTTATGTCTTGTGGTCTTCCCTGGCAGCATCCGAAACCCATCCTTAGTACTCATGCGGCGCAAAAGCCTGACTGAAGTCAATGCGGCTCTTACAATTGTATTAGAGCGCTTAGCCGCCCCGACTGCGGTTTCTTTGGCAGCCTTTTCCTTTTTGGCTTTCTTATTGGGTCTTGCCTCAAGGTATTCCTCTATTCGCCAAGGGGCACATTAAGGTGGGACAGAAGCGGTCTCTTCATTGAAGGCACCTACCTCCGTCAAGCGGATCTAATTCATCGAGGAATGAATCCTCTACACTTAAGGCGAGGGCAGATGACCTTTTTCTTTTATCTCCATACGCAGTGCCATTTAGCTGCTCTCTAAGCACCTCCCACGTATAATCCAGTCCGCCCTAACACATGCACGAGCAGATGGTCAATTACGCGTCAATGCAAGCAGGCCTTTGCGTCGAGAGAAGCGATACCAATGTACTAACATCAAAGATCTCCCCTAGGTCAGCTAGCAGATCGAGACTCTCGTCTCTGGCAAGAGTAATACGGAGTCCTCCATCTCTAACATTCTTCAGATTGCCATTGATCGTACCGGCTTTCTCCTTACCGGAAATCATCATAACATCATTAGTGAGTGTCAATGTTGTCAGTGTGTCCTTTTTCGATATAGAAGTATCAAACTGAATGATGGCTTGTTTGAGGGATGACGAGGTCGTACTTGCGTGTTGATGCAAGTAGTTGCACTGTCACAGCCAATGGAGGGGAACAGATCGTGCGAATATGGAATACAAACGATGAATGAAGAAGGTATAGAAACAGTTCAGCTCGTAGCAAGATGGCTGCAAAGCATTGGCAGGTGAGTACCTTACTATGGCTTACCTGATAGGAGTAGATTCTCGTAACACCGAACTGAAACAGCAAGAAGCTAGCTTAGCGACGAGATGACCCATCCAGACTTCAAGAAGGGAAACCAATAGTGCTAACCATGAGGTTGCTGGTAAGTCTCAGTGCCTGAAGAATGCAAGAAAGAGTTCAGACGACACAAGTCAGCGCGATGGCCGTTGTCACTGCAAGGTCCTCCTGCGAACCGATGCTCGCACCGATATCTGAAACAGCCGTGGCTGCAGGGTGCAACAAGAGGACGACTGACGAGCGGCTCTTCAGGATGTATCAGCTTGTCCACTGCCTTGGGGATGTTGCAGTCCATGATCTCCCTCTTCGACAGCTTCTTGAAGGCGGACGACGAGCCTACGGTGGCAGCCAGCCAGTAGATGCCCAGGCCTGTGGAGGACAGAGCCGCACGACGGTGAGCATGCAGGCGATGCCTCGGGATCATGCAGGTATGCTCCACACACCGCCCTTCCTGCGTGCAAAGTATTCGTGATTCTGCGCACGATGGAAATCCGTGAGTTGCTGCCCGGCGACAGCTCCATCGACGCGACTCACATAGAACATGGCGGCGGCAGCGATGTAGCTCGATGAGCAGTCCTGACCAGCGAAGTCGTAGATCTATCAGCGCAGGCTATCTTGTCCTGTGCATCCAGTCGATCCTGCTCCAAGCTGCGCTGTCGCCGGATGGAAAAACAAGAATTGCTCTTATTTGACATGGCCCGAGCTTCGCACGTGACCGATGGTGGCGTGAGTCATGCAGACATTTGTCTGGATACATTGCTGGTGGAGGGAGTGTCGGATCATGCATCAGTACTGTTGAGCCGATTCATGATTGAGTTCACAAGGCAATCCAGTGTTGTGTCGCTCACCTTTTACAGAAAGGAAGGGAAGAAAAGCGAAGGAAACGGTAAGAACCGCAGATACAACGACACGGTATAGACTATTCACCCATTGCGACCGGATACACCTAAGGGGGAAAGGAACACGCCAGTTACATCCTATTCTGCCGATTGCTTCTTCCTTCATAGTTCGACAGCCTCAGTTCCCTGCGGGCCTTTGTCGAGTCGCTTCCTCCCACTTTGCCCCATCCGGCAAGCGGTAAAATCAAGCATGTCAGATTATCCTGGGCTCCTACAGATTCAGCGAACGATATCACGCTCCTAGCTGCATGTGTTGGATTCGTGTAATCTCTTGAAGCTAGATCACATATTTCCTGATCTGATAGGACTTCCGTGACACCATCACTGAGCAGTATGAGGAATGCATACTCTGGCCCCTGTATCACTTGCGACACTAGCTGAGGCTCGCTGAAGACGCCCAGGGCTTTATAGTGCGCATCGCCAAAAGCTCGTGTGTTGGCAAGTGACCCGGCCCAGCGGGACTGACCGTTGAGAAGCGGGGCATACACCGGCGGTATGATATGGAACGAAAATGATGGACAGAAAGATGTAAACTTGCGTCAGCAGCAGTCAGTGTGAATGCACTGGCCGTGCAGGTCGCTTTACACACCTCGCCGAAAGAATCCGTCACAGCACCGGTTCGAATCCGCATCAACCTATCCGTCTCACTCCGCGCTTCTGGGTGGTGCTGGTAATGGAAGAAAGAATAAGCCACACTTACGCTGTACCGCATCGGTATGCTCGAGAGGTTTCGTGAAGTAACCTACTGTTTCCGTCATTCTGATAGCGGTCCCATCAGAAACAGTACATAAGAGAGCTCGGGTGTCTCCACAATGAGCAAGGATCAGATGTAGCTCTTTAGATGCAAAGAATGGATTTCGAGGTTCGTCGAGGGAGTGTAATAATGCTACGGTTGCGGTTGAACCGGCTCTGTTCAATCGTCGACCGGAGGCAAAGGAGCGCAGCATAGTCAGTCTTCAGATCGAGTATACATAGCTGCAGCACTGACGTAAGCTGGAACTTACTCTTGTTCAGTCTTTATGATCTCTAAATCCGTTTTTAAGAATGCCGCTTCGATTCTTTGCAGCACATTCCACGGTTTGTGGGGTTTCTTTGGTTGTTTCGTGTCCATCGTATCCTTTCTCACAATGTCTTGAATGTTCTCCTTCATATCTCTAGGGTCTGCTTCACCTCTATCTAGTCTAGCCAATCTCTCTTCTTCAACTTTCAGTTCTCTAGCTATTTTATTGGCACGTCGAGGAGCAGGAGGATCTACCAAGTTCGAGAGTAGACCGCCTTTGTATCTTCTCATGTAGCCCCCCAATGCTCTATACGACGACACTATGTCATTCGCTTCACCTGGATTCACCGTAAGTAGTTTTTGGTGCAAGTGGGCGGAGAGGAAAGTGGAGACTTGGGAACCGTTGTGACCGTCAAATACGGCGCAATAGAGCGTTGTTTCGGATATATCTGTCTCTTTGTCGCTCGTAGTCGACGAACCGCCTCCAGAAGCAGCACTCGTGCTGACATCAGTGTTGCTACTGCCCTGGCTGCCGCGCGACTTGTCGGCTATAGGAGGTCCCGAAGGAGCGCCATTACGGAGAGTCCTGCCAATCTCGTCGCCAGGAAGCGCAATGGACCTAATGGCGAACGTGTCCTCCTGATATGGTCTTTCGCCTCTAGACTGGTGTGTCCCAATCAACGACTTGTTGGAGAGGTCTATCTTGATTCTGCCGTTCGCAGTATTGAAGGTCTGGGTCGTGACTTGCTCTTTATCGGGCGATGGCGGATGCTGACGCTGGCCAGTATGATCTGGCGACGATGTCGATGCACTTGCGATACGTGTGCTGTGCATCGCTCGCCGAGTCTTGCATCCTCGAACACCTCTCGTGCATATTGCGCCGCGTGACAATGGCTGAACGTGGTGAGCCAGCGATGGGACCAGCCACGACAACATGCACAGCGGGGACGGCATGGCGGTGATCCAGGCGTGGCGGATGCCTACACCCCCATTGCTGCGGCTTCTCTGACCGGGCGTCCAGTCGAAACCCATCCAAGAAAGCCACTCGTGTTACCGCGCTTTTCTATCTCTTCGCACCTTGTCTTCTGCCCATGACACAGCCGTAGAGTGGGAATACACCAAGTACAACTGAAGGCCCACTTATCGTGCACTCAGGAACACCCGTCCGCTCCGTGCTTGCTACACATCGACGTCCTGCAGGTTTCCAGGAAGATCAGCGCAGGCTGCAGCCAGCCAGGCGAAGCGATAGAGGCGATTAATAGGCAGGCTTAGATCAGCGTCCAGGACTTCCGATTAGAAGGACAGACAGGCCATAATGGCCTCGCTAGATGACTATGAGGATGACAAGACCCGCCTAGAAGACACCACAGACAGCGGCCGCATCCCAGAAGGAATGGAGGTGAACCATCAAGACGACGATGAAGGTGGTGAAGGCTTCGATGGCTCCAAGGAGGAGGAAGAGGAAGAAGACGACGACGAGCGTGGCGCGATGGATCGTGCAAAGGTCAACGCAAATCGCGATCCTAATGCTGCAGGCACTGGAGACAATGATGATGAGGAGGCGGATGAAGGCGACGAAGACGAGGAGGACGACGAGGAAGACGACGACGATGAAGACGATGACGACGATGATGATGACGAGGACGGGGACAGAGCTTCGAGGCCACGCAAAAAGGTGGGTCTGTGACGCTTCTTGTTCAGCCTCAGAGCTGACTTAGCCTGTTCCACTGAAACCTACGACTATACTACAGAAACGTCGCATGCGCGCCAACAGATACGTTGATTTGGAAGTAGAAGTCGATGAAGATGAGGAAGAGGAAGAGGATGAGGGAGAAGCAGGGTTTGAAGTGACTGAAGACTATTTGCTTGAGCGACCCGGCCAGCGGGCTATTCCAATCGCGGACCGCTTCGAGGGAGACGATGAAGACCTGGATGAAGATTCCCGAGACCATCGCCAATTTGAAAGAAGGCAGCGAGATAGAGAAGAAGCTGAAGCCCTGAGGATTGCTGAAGAGTACAAGCAGCGGCATAGGCAACGCAGGGGTGGAATGGGTATTCAAGCTATGCAGGACTTTGCTCCTAGGTCGGTGCTCATGCCTGGCGTGAATGATCCGAATATCTGGTGCATCAAGTGCAAAGTAAGACCTTGTTACCTTATGTACGTCCGAGCGCCAACTAATTGCTTGTCTTCACTTCAACAGATTGGCAGAGAACGCGAGCTCGTAATGTCAATTTCTCGGAAAGCACTCGCTCAAAACCTGCAGATCAGCTCAGCTTTCCAGCGAGACTCGTTCCACGGCCACCTTTACGTCGAAGCTCGCTCCGAAGCTCATGTTAAGCAAGCTGTCGAGGGTCTTATCGGCGTCTACGTTTCAAATGCTCCTATTCTCGTCCCCATTGAGGAAATGCCTGATCTGCTCAAAAGTAAGAAGAAGCACACTCCTTTGCAAGTCGGTGGATGGGTGCGCATCAAGAAAGGCGTATACAAGGGCGATCTGGCTCGCATTGACGATGTGCCTGAAACGACGGACTTCGTTACGCTCAAAGTTGTGCCTCGAATCGACATGTCGCCCAAAGAAGAACAAGAGCACACATCCGCAGGCTTCAACGGAGCATCAGGCAAGAAGAGGCGTCGTCTGGAATCTGCTCTCTTTCGCCCTCCCCCGAAACTCTTTAATGCCGAAGAAGTCAGGACTGCTTATGCTGGAAGGGCGAAAGTTGTTAAGGACGTAGAGGGCACTCATTTTATGAATGAACTGTATCATGAAGGCTATCTCATCAAGGACTTCAAGATGCATATGATTGAAAGGGAGAATGTCAATCCTACCATCGACGAGATTAGCAGATTCTTGGGAGAAACGAAATTGGCGGCTGTACAGCAGGGAGTGGACGGGGCAGCCGATTTGGGTGCTTCTACAAGCGGACAGAACAAGATTGATCTGAACTCCATCAAAGATGCTTCTAAAGCACAAACGGTACTGCAGCCTGGAGATCACGTGGAGATTTTCGAGGGCTCGCAAAAAGGTATAGCTGGTACAGTTGAGTCTATAGCGAATAACGTAATATACCTGTCGCCCACGGATCCTGAAGATTTGAGAGGCACTACAATCGAAGTACTCGTCGATCAAGTCAGGAAGAAGTTCAGATCCGGTGATCACATCAAGGTTTTGCGAGGCAAGAACGTCAATGAATCTGGTCTGGTCTTGAAAATCAAAGATGATCTAGTGACATTTTTATCGGACTTGTCCATGGAAGAGATCACCGTTTTCAGCAAGGACATTCGCGAAGCTGCTGAAGTTGGTGCTGCCGCTGCTTCCTATGGCCAGTATGAGTTGCACGATCTGATTCAACTCGAGTGAGACAGTGGCTTCTTTTTGGGAATGGTCCTAAACACTAATTCATTCCCTTGCGCAGCAATGAGACGGTTGGTGTCATCTTTAAGATCGAGCCTGAAGCATTCCGCATATTGGATCAGGCGGGCGCAATTCGAACACTGCGACCCTCGCAAGTTGGCAACAAGCTTGATACTAGGATGTCGGTTGCTACCGACAAGGATAACTATGAATTACGGGCTGGTGACATGGTTCGGGAGGCCCCTGTTGGAGTGAGTGCGCTGATGCAGAATGGTATTTGCGGCTACGTTACTGATGGGGATATTGCTGCCTCAGACCCGCGAACCGAGAACGGGTCGAGTTCTTCATGTATGGAGATCGATGTTTGCCTTCCTACACAACCGAGATGTAGTGGAGAATGGCGGAGTTTTCGTTACAAATGCGAAGTCCCTCGGTTCAGTCGCACCGCGTACTCTAAGCAACAAGTTCTCTGCAGACTTGACTCGCATGAACCCAGAGATGAATGCGATGCCTAGTGCAGCACCGACTCCTACCCCAATGGTCAGCCGGGGACGTGAAGTAGCTCTGGGATTGAATGTCATTGTGATCAAGGGTAATCACAAAGGATACAAAGGCATCATTAAGGATCTCAATGGACCACTAGCAAGAGTGGAGCTTCATACCAGAATGCGCACGATTACAATTGAACGGAACAAGCTTGGCGTGGAAGACGCATCTACGAAATCCATCAAGACCCTCGAAGAATGGGAGAAAGAGCGAAATTCGCGGAGAAGGCCTGATTCGGCAGGTTACCAGCATGCAACGCCCACGCCTTTGGGTTCCCGGACCCCAGGAGGATTCTCTGCCGGAACAGGAGGCGGATATGGAGGATATTCGAGCGGAAAGTACGTCCCTTCAAGCCACATTGTATCGGTTGGGGCGCCCCTGCTAAGCCATTTGCCGTTATGAACAGGACACCGATGCATCGAGGTAATGCCACCCCGTTTGGAGGCGGCTTTGGTGGAGCGACACCTTTCGGTGGCGCCTTTGGAGGTGCAACACCTTACAACTCGGGCAAAACCCCTGCTTATGGAGGCGGGGGTGACTCTTTCGCTGTAAGTTGTTTCGAGCAATGTGTCTGGACAGCGGGCTGAACCCTTACTTCAACAACACAGGCTTCGTCACGAACGCCCTACGCTGGCAGCGGGGCCAACGCATTTTCGGCTTCTTCACGGACTCCATATGCAGGCAACGCAGGAGGTAGTTCAAGCTGGGGTGGAGCTACCCCATACGCCAGCTCGAATGGGAATACCCAGGCTAGCAGTGGAGCAGCGTGGGGCAGTGAATCGCCGGCGTACAATCCTACTGGTTCGACGAGCAAGGTGCAGCAAGCCAATGATACGTGGAATACCGGGGCAAGCTCTGGCGCATGGGGTGCCACTTCACCTGCGTATGACAGCGCATCTTCATCGGCGGTCGGCGGAGGGGGTACAGGGGCCTGGGGCTCAGACGGTCCAGCAGTCTCCGCACCAACACCATATGCCTCCGCACCTACACCAGCAGCTCAGACGCCCTACGCCTCAGCGCCGACACCAGCAGTGCATGATCCGTGGGATTCGTACGATTCGGCGCCCACCCCGGCAGCTGCGCCGACGCCCTATCAGTCCGCTGCAACTCCAGCAGCAGATAGCTACTAAGTTCGCGCGACGTTTACACAACATCATTAAGTAGGATGTGATCTTTGTTGCAGTCATATTACAGTGTAATCAGATTGTGCCAAGGTTGTGTTTACAATAACAAGATGCGGCTGCAACCAAAGCTACTCAGGCATACCAATTTAACGTTCTTACGTTAACGTCCTCCGTTTATGCGCGTCCGTAGTTCAAAGTTCTGTACGACCAGCCGCGGCCCGCGAGCTCAGAATGTGTTCCACCCGCCTGGATCATTTCCAGATTCTAGTTTTCTTGCTACGAGAGTAGCTACTGAGTGATTGAGCCAGAGCTTTCGGACTTCGTCGTAGCGAGCTCTGTTCAGATATAGTGGGCGATGCTTTTTGAAGCCTGGATCGGCTTCTCCATGCACGTCCAGGTATGGTGCTGTCGAAAAAGTGCCTTTGTCGGCATAGAGGTAGATTATGATACAGCGCTTGACCAAGAAATACATGCCTACGGAAGTACCGCACCTGTTGGCAGCAGAAATCAGCGATCGTGCTATGACAAATTTGCACGTGAAAAGACCACCCACTTCCACATGTGCGTATTGCATTCCCCATGGGTTGGCTCAGATCCGTAATCTTGATCCATGCAACAATAACTTTGTTGGCAAACCAGGTCTCCGCAGATGAGACAGATTGCTGGGTCCGAAGGGATGGTCTTACATCTCTTGCATTTCCGCGTGACAGTGCTTTCTACCAAGGTGTCGATGCTATTTGGCAGACCCAGAAGTTCATAAATGACAGGATGCTCCAATTCAACTGTCTTGGCGCGTTCTTTCGAATTTGTGGCGTCTTGAGCAGTCAACCAAGCCGTGTCCCAGGCTTCCATGATTGCAGAAAGACTGGTGACTTTCTCTGCTGATTTGCCATGCCGCCTACTCACCAGCTCATTCGGATGAGTGATGCGCAGGATGCTGAGGAGCCTGTTCATTTCGCTTTGCTCAGCAGCTTGAGGGCTAGGACGAAATGCCGGGAACACAACACCGTGAAGAAGCGCGGCTCGTCGCAAGAAGGGTAAAGCGTGGTGATATGCATGCTGTGCCCCCAATTTGGCGCGTTCACGGCTGGACTGCTTGATGAATCCTCCATAGCGTTGCCATCTCGTCTCTTGCAGGCCGAGACACAGCTCGGCGACAGCAGCCGAGTCTACGCTTTCTGTTGCATTTGGGGCAAATGTTACTTGACTAGAAGATCCACAAAGCTGATGAGAAATGCGGATAAGGTGTGCATAAAAGCAGAGATTTGCGAATTGATAGAAGTCGTCAGGCGTTATCGCGGTTGCTTGAACAAGAAAATCAAGAGGATCTTGCGACAGGAAAGGGCGAAGATCTCCTGTTTCCCCATGCCGCTGTCCGAACATCATCGACATCAAAGCAGAGCGAGCTGCTGCAATGCTGTCAGCGGTGCGACCGTTAACCTGTACAAGCTTGACGAGCGACGCCAGAAGGCTGCGCAACAGCTTCGCAGTTGCAATGGGAACGCTCTCCCCGTTCAAAGTGCCGGTCTCCTTGCCACGCAATCCAATCTCTACAACCGAGAGGGTATACGTGAGCAATTGATGCGAGACTGTGGGGTTTTCTCGCATATCATCGCCAGAGGTCATCATACGGTTTTCAGCTTCTAGAGGAGATATCACCGAGATAAGGCGTTCCAGCATCTTCCGTTCCGCCGGGTCTACTACACTGGCAGCGCTATTCGGAGCTCTTCGGGGCAGCAAACTACCAATCGTGAAAGCCTTCAGTCCTGCTGTACCATCCTTGGTAAGTATTGCTGAGAGTGACCCTGTCTCTTCTTCGGCTTTCGCAGCCGCTGCATAGGAAGCTTCTAGCCATCGATCACTCAATCCTGTCGTAGAAGCGGGTGGCGGCAGACTTTCGTCCAGTTCATCTTCGGAAACTGGCAACAGCACGTTGCCCAAGCTCTTGCACAAGGGGCAGATGAACTCGCTCCTCTCTGGGTTTTCAGGGTGCACTCGAGTAAATTGTTGTGCGTGTCTGACCACGATGGACTGGCAATACGTGTCGAAGCATGAAATGTGCATCATGTGACCGCAAGCTGAAGCGAACAAGCCCCGCTTAGTGGAACGTGTAGGAAAGCCGATAGAAGTTCCGCCTCTTCCATCAGTATCGGCTGTCTCTCGCCCCGCAAGACCGAATGGACGTATATCATCTGCTGACTTGTCCCAATCGGCTGGCATCTGGAAAATTTCTTCTTGAAACTGACTAGAGGGTTGAGCTAATCGGATGAGGCTGCTAGTCTGTATCAATGCCAGGCTTCCGAAGGGACTTGAGGCGTTCAGATCCTCCTGGCAGACAATACAACTGCCCATACTAGCGGCTTTCCGGCGTTTCCTTGCGCCGTTCTCGCCCGTCTGTAGCACCTCGTCATTTGGTCGTGACTGGTCAGAAGTCTTGACACCGTCCATTACAGTATCTTCTTCGTCTGCCTCTGCCTCCTCATCCTCTTCATCATCAGAGACCGTGTCGAGGAAGGTCTTCTGTGCTGCAGCAAACTGCTGCATGATCGCTGCTTGCCTTGCTTTCGCGGCTTGTCTCTTCTGCTCAAGGGCAGCAGCTTGACTGGCCTCCTCGGCTGAAATGTCTACAGTCACGTGCTGCCGTTTTCGTGTGTGTCGCACTTGATCTGGGGAGTATTCTGCCACCGTGTCGATGATGGATGAGATCCGTGGCCTCTGCTCCTTGAAGTAATCCAAATCTTCGAGATTACAAATCATATGTAGCACTGGGGATTCGGCCAAGGCAGTGGCGGTGGCACCTGGATTCTCCGTGAGGGCCATCTTGATGAGATGTAAGCACAAGTCAATGACCATATCAGCATACTGAGCAGTATCATAGACTGCCCAGCTGAAACAGCTTCTTAAGAAATCTATGAAGTCCGGCGAACTCAAAAAGCCATAGAAGTGAGGTGCAGCAAATGCCCCCTTTGGTTGCATCTTTCGGGGTTGAAAATTGCCGGCATTGTTCAGTTTCTCCTTGATTGTCTTCATAGCTTGTTCGCGTTGATTGCGCGTGTAGCGGAAGTAATAAGGATCGATCTCCGAAAGATATTCATCTTTGAGAATGTATGTACCGCCAACATCGCTGGATACGATAGATGCATCTGGAGCTCGGAACGTTGCAACTTGGGCTAGAATCTTGTCAAAGCACGTCTCTTCTCTTGCTCGGTCTGTTATGTTTTTCAGGATTTCCGAGTGCGAGTATGGACCCATCAAGAGAAGGTGTATAAGTTCGCGATGAACAGCCTCATCAGCAGTCAGGCCTTCGATATCCGACGGCTCCGAGAATACCACGACTAGCAAGTGCAAGAATTCTTCCAGGACAGTAGTACCTTGTGTATGGTCGTAGGCATCTTTTATCTCGAAGAAGCCTTGGGCGCCATGAAGATTCGTGACTTGCAGCAGCTCGAATCGGTCGAGAAGGTTAACCAGCAAGTTCGATTGGTCTAAGGACGCAAATGCCGCTTGAAGAAAGAAGACGTCCTGATCATATGTGGTCTCTCGCAAAGTGTATTCCCGGTAATGTAGATGTTGAGCACGGAGTCCGAAACCGTTACGTACCCACAAGCCTGCTCGAATCTGCGCCAGAAGAGCCAGGACTACAGGCAGAATTTAAATGATCAGTATCAGAAATACACCGACGGGCTGACATCACGCACCTCGCACAACTTGATCAGTAAGTCTCATCACGTAGTCGTTGTTCTCGTCATTTAGTGTCGCGAGCATACTTGCGTAGCTCTTGTGAATACCGTTGGTAGCTGTTTCCACGGCCTGATGCGACCATCCTTCGACATTCTTAAGCATTTCTGCGTACATTAGATGCACAGGATGATGGAAAGATACAGATTCCTTGGAGACTTGGAAGTCTATGACATCCCACTGCTTGTTGTTGAAGGGGACCGTGTGTGTTTTCACGGAACGATGTCCATCTTCATTTACGGGTAAATGGTCCTTCAGGTATGTTAGAGTATGATGGTAGAGAGCGCTGAGATAACGCCGATGGTCGTCTCGATCGGATAAAGGCTGCTGAAAGGCCTTACCAACATTCTTGGCTAATTTGGATAGATGGATAGTCAAGTTGAAAGCCGCCACCCAGCTATCTGTCTCGTATTCTACGTGGGTTGTGCTGGCTCGAACGACTGGGTTCATGCCGTCAAAGAGCATCAAGAAATCGAGCACTGTATGGAAGAAGCCATCTTCAAGTCTGATCAAGTATCTTTGCACACTATCGTGAAACAATAGGTGCTGTAGGTCCTGAAAAAGAAAATAGTACTTTTTATGCTTGAACATCGGTGATTCCGGATCTATAGGTCCATCCGTATGCTTTTCAGGCGGAATAAGGAGAGTACGCGGGCGATGGTTCGGGATCTCTTGCTGGGTGAAGAAAGCATAGAGCAGCTCGATGAGCGTGCTCAAGAAACCTTGCGAGGCTAAATGGGTAGCCACGCTTGGAGCTGAAAATAGCTGCACGCTGAATTGAGACACGGAATTGTCGGGTTCACGATCGCTGAGTAGGAAGGCGGATATGATAGTTGGATAGACAGATGCGTAGGCAGTAGCGAGCTGCAGCTTTATGTCTTGTCCGGTTACCAATAAAGACATGAGTATGCCTCGTATGGTTGAACGCGCTTTTTTCCAGAGTTTATCTTCGTTCTTGAGAAGGTTCTGTAGACGATCACTGGAGAGCAGAATCTCCGCTACCATTCGACCGATGTATGCCTCTTCGCCGACTAAGCGCACCTTGCACATATCTTCTAACCATTCGAGTAAATAGCCAACGCAATCTAAAACGACGGCATCTTCGGTTGCGCACACTGTTACTCCCAATCTCGTAGAGCCAATCTTGCGTGCGACATCCCAGATCTTTGAGCTATCGGTTGATGATGCTACTACCTCCAAGCCATAATTATCCACGCTTACAGCCGAAGCCAGCGCTCGGTCGTGTGAACATCTTACTGCTGACATGAGCGTCTCTATGACTTCTTGATAAGTGTGCTTTTCATCATTCCACAATATTACGCTCCATGGTCCGCTGGTGGCATCAGGATCTGCATTCCATCTACAGCGTGCTTTTGTCTTGCCAATGACTTTCGAATCTGTCGGGGCCGTGGTTTCCCGTGGGAATTGTGAGATGGCATAGACTGTGAAGTCCGCAACTTCACGAATACGATCCTTTATAAGCGTTTGCAGCTCGGACGGTACGCTCTGCGTTGACGCGGCCGAGTGGAGAGGATCTTCTTGAGTTGACTGTGTACCGCTTGAGCTCTGTGGATGAGGCACATCTGGATGGTGAAAAGCGCACTTTACATCTCTACGCCATGCTTCGGGATCGCCACAATCACAACAGCCGCAGCCACCTGAATGCATTGAAAATGAGACTTCATGGTCTTGATGATCTGAAGCTTTGTAGCATTTGGCGCACAGAACGCAAGAGTCGTCCAGTCCACACTCTCTGAGACGGTACAATAGTATTGCATTCGTTGCATGAACCTGTCAGCCAACCTCCGAGCATATACGTTGGTATCTTGGGTACTTTGAACTCACTTGCAACGGTAGACACTTTCGCCTTTCTTGAAGACGTGTCCGCACGGTTTACCCTTTTTCGAGGGTAGATATTCACTGCTTAGTCCAGAGCCATTCGCTTCGTTTTGAGCCGCTGAAAGTGTCCAATTCTCGTCTCTCTCCTCCTCATCCTCCTCCTCGTCATTATCATCATCACTGTCAACCTGGGACCCATATTGAGGAACAGACTTGCGTTGACCTGACCGTGCTTCGCCTGGAAGTCTGAACGAGCCGAATAGATGTCTGTATGCTGGGTCTGCTGCAAAGCCATATAGATACTGCCGGATCGCAGGCTGTACGACGCTCTTGGTCTGGACGTCGAGATGTTGCGAGTCGAGCAGTCGCTGACACGCTCGCGGCAGCAAGGCCTCGACCTCTGCCTCGAGCGACGAGTCGTGCGATGCTCGATGCAGAGACGATATCATAGTCCACTTTTCGTCTCGTCAGGCTGATAATACCTACAGAGACAAGCCATGGGTAAGGGACAATCAGGCAGCAATCTACTTTGGTGGCGTCAGGAACAACGATACTAACTGACACGCACGGCGAATTCCATGCTCATTGACGCTATCGTACTTGAAGCATGACTGACCCAGCTGCCTCGACGACATGGTTCACGTAGCTAAATAAGCAGATATTTGATTGCAACAATACACGACATAAATAAGACTCCCACGGTCTTACCGGACGGATGCTAATACTTCTGACAAGGGTCTATCAACCGCAATCGAAGATCTATGGAAACTGCATGCTACCACCCAGGCAATTCTACATGGACTGATATTGATTCTGTACATACTGCGGATAAGGATGTTGCAGCTGTGTGAACTGGCTTGCATAGGGATTACTCGAATGAAACTGATTGTTTTGCAGTTGTTGTTGCTTAGCTGATACCTGTGGTATTTGTTGCTGATACTGCTTTGAAGCTGTGGGCGTCATATGTTGATGAGCTTGGTGCTGCTGCTGCTGCGGCATTGTAGTCGTATAGGCATTTCCAAACAGAGGAGTCGAAAACGTTTGCGCAGCCTGATACTGATATGAAGGCATACTGGAGCCATGCAAGTTTACTTGGGTATACATAGGCGAGGCCCCAGCACTCGAATGACTGCCTAAGCTAGAGAAGGACGACCCAGAAGACATTGAAGATATTTGAGATGGTGCTCTAGCGGACATCATTGATGACTGCAAGAAAGGATTTGTCTGCATCAATGGTATAGATGAAGTTTGGCTTCCAGTATATAAGCCCGATATAGGTTGCTGAGTACTTGTGCCACCGCCTGATATAGACAGACCTGCCAGGTCTTGCCATACCTCCCCCTGTAGAGGGGTAGACTGCACTTGCGGCATGCTAGCGGGCTTGTGCATTGGCATTTGACCATACATTGAGGACATGTTGGTTTGTAGATTCGACGAGCTGCTGCTCATTGGCTGCCAGTGGTGCTGATATGGAGCTAGAACCCCTGAATACCCCGGGCTTATTGTCTGTGTTGGCATGCTAGTCGTACTGGGAATTTGGGTCGAACCAGTCATTTGTCTGTTGAATGGATTATAGTGTTGATTTTGAGAGGTGGCTGGACTGAAAGAGCGCGAACCCTGATCTGGGAGAGGGGCAGTCATAGCTCGACCACTGCCTGTTGTTGCTGCTAGTGTGGCTACTGGATGAGGTGGAGGTTGCTGACTTGTAGAAGGCACCAACGGCGGACTGAGTGCACGCTCTCCTAACCCCTGTGGTTCGGTTATAGAAACTTCAGGTGTGCGTATGCCGCCTGGTACATATTCATCGTTCTTTTGGCTTAAGCGACCTTCACTTTTTATCGCCACAGAAGCATCAGTCCCTGGAGTGCGCGAGTTGGCTATCGCCGAGGTGGATGGGGAGTCAAGATCTGCACGTTTCTTCTTCGGCCTTTCCATGAAAGCTTTATCCCTATACTTTTGGAAGATGTATCTCTCAAGCTGTGATTCTGCATGTTCGCTTTCGAGATCTAGAGGGGGGGGATGCATCCTCGGGTTTGGGTTGTAGAGCATGTTGCTCTTGATATTTCCGTTGTCGCGCATGGATGCAACCTGTTCTTTGGTCCATATATCCAACGATGCGCTCTTTACTCTGCTGATGTGCGTGCCCATTCGCCTGTGTATTGTCTGTGTGTCGTTGCAACACGTATGAGCGTACTGGACGCGATCACCGCCCGGCGTTTCGGGCAATATCTGGACTCACTGCACACTTGACACACAGCCAGATGCCGAGGTTCCAGCTTGCCCACCGCGGCTGTCGCCCTCCGCAGTCGGCGCATGCATCGTTGCCCTCTCTGCCGCGGAGTTCCAGGAGGATGCGCTCGTTGCGCTGCGATGTTGACTTTGACGACATGGCGGTGAGTGGTGAATGCTGTATCGACGCAGCAACCGCAGCTCGTCGGATGGAGCAGAAGAGCGTATAGGTTGAGAGCAGGACCGCCGCGCCAATGCGTGCCAATCCAGATGTCAGGTCACAAAAGCAGTGGCGTCAGGAAAGGCCAGCAAGGCCTCGGCCCATCAACACGTCGAGTCCGGGCTGAGGTGGCAAGCGCACTGCAGTGCATGGGTGGATTGCAGGGCTGCAGACTGCGAGTTGCATGCCGTACAGCCTGGATGTGCAGCGTCAGAACGAACTAGTACAGAACAAGAGTGAAAGACAAGCCTTAGGCCTTGTTAACAGCCGGTGGCGAGAACGCGATCGGGCAGACACTCGCTGCACCTGTCCGTCTTTGACCTTCATCCCAATACTCTTCATAGCCTGCACCCTGCATGCCCCGCTGACTACCCTCCGGCTCTGGCCCTGTCGTATGCTCAAGCTCTCACTTCCGTTGCGTCGGATTCGTACCCATCAGCTCTCTACGTTCCGAAATATGACCTCCGCTTCTCTGTCCGCAAGAAGAAGCTATGCGGATGCAGTTGACTGTCTCAACTCACTGCAGGTGGGATATCGCCCTCTTGCTTTGACGTAATAGATTAGTCTTCCGACTAACCTTCCTCCTCCAGTCCAATGCCGCTACTATCGAAAAAATCAGGGCGACCGGCGCTACCCGCAACGACAAGCTGATCCCAGAGACAATCGACTACCTCGAGCGGATAGGGCACAAGGTGGGGCTTTTTGGTCTCCAAGATTGGATGCTGCAAGTTGTAATTAAGTTAGCAAACGACCCAACTATCATAGACGAATGACTTGAACGCTCTCAACGTTATCCATATCACCGGCACCAAAGGCAAAGTCAGTCGATTTGTCCAGCCGAGTGAACCCAGTCTGGAATCATCTGATCTGTACTGCTCCCAGGGCTCCACCTCTGCATTCTGCTCTTCTCTGCTCACTACCCTCGCACCCAATGCTAAAATTGGCTTGTACACTTCACCCCACATGGTTTCCGTCTGCGAACGTATACGCATCAATGGCAAACCACTACCAGAGGATAAGTTCGCCCAGTACTTCTTCGAAGTGTGGGACAAGCTTGAACAGAATACAAAAGTGAGGCCTTCGAACTTGCCGTCAATCAACCTTGTCGTTCTGTGCAAGGGATTAGTTTTGAACTGATGATGTACCCTTCAGCTCCGATATGATGACACTCCTCCTAAACCAGCTTACTTTCGCTATCTGACAATTATGGCCTTCCATGTCTTCTTGCGTGAGAAAGTGGATGCAACAATCCTAGAAGTTGGAATAGGGGGAACATACGATTCTACAAATATAGTTCCGAAACCTAAGGTAACAGGTATTACCACACTTGGAATAGATCATATCTTTGTTTTAGGGAAAACAATTGAGGAAATAGCCAGTCAAAAAGCTGGTATTTTCAAAGAGGGCGTACCTGCCCTTACTGTCGCTGGACAAGCCTCAGCTGGACTAGAAGTACTTCAACAGAGAGCAAAAGAGCTGAAAGCCAGGAGTCTTTCGGTTGTCGAAGAGAAGAAACAATTGTCTCACGTTAAACTAGGTGTGTCGATAGCTTCCATTGGTGTCAGCTAAAGGAGGGCTGACCACAAGCATTCCTTAGGCCTAGCTGGACACCATCAGAAGATCAATGCATCGCTCGCCGTAGCGCTTGTACAGACATTCTTGTCTTCGACGGATCTCCCATCAGTCTTCAACGTCAACGAAAATCCATTCGCTCCTGCGAGATCCCCTAACGAGGATGAACGAACAACACCACCTTCAAGTGGGGCTATTCATAATCCAGAACCTCTACCTCCAATTATCATCAGTGCGCTGGAAAACGCAAGATGGCCAGGTAGATGTCAGACTATACACGATCGATCAGAGCAAAGAAAGAATGTGACTTGGTATCTTGATGGTGCACATACGGTGGAAAGTCTCGTATTGTGTGGAGAGTGGTTCACTACCGAGGCTTTCAAGAAAGAAAGGTACATCTTGCCAGCTGTTATCTTTCGGATCGATTTGAGCCTAATGCCCTCGATATCGTTCAGGTCCCGAAAACGCGTTCTTGTGTTCAATTGCACCAGCGGGCGATGTGCTGCTTCTTTGCTTGGTGCGCTTACGCAAACCATGGCTACTGTCAATAAACAATGTGAACTACAGTCGGGAGATGAAATTCTCTTCGATCATGTCATCTTTTGTACCAACGTGACCTACGCAGACGGAGGTTTCAAGAGCGGTCAGTACACATCTTTGCTTTGGCTACTCTTCTTCTGGGCGATCAAAACTGACACAAAACCCTACTCAATCGCATGCAACCGGTCCTCACAGAACTATCAAGTAAAGCAGTCTCAGAAGATGATCTCGCCCATCTTACAGTACAGCATGAGTTAGCGGAAGCCTGGAAGTCACTTTCCAAATCATCAGAATCCGAGATCAGCTCTTCTACGGAAGTCCATATCCTGCCTTCCATCCAACATGCTGTCAATGTTATTGAAGGATTAGCAAAAGAAAAAGATAGTAAAGGTGTTGATGTGCTCGTCGCTGGAAGTTTGCACTTGGTCGGTGGTGTCTTTGAAGTAGCAAAGCTGCAATTTGCGCTTTAGGCAGATGATTATACTGGAGAAGTAGGCACCTGGAATGCGCATCCAATGCGTCGAAGATGGACATGTCGTATGTGTAACAATCAGCTGTTCATCTTGGGGCTAAGGGAAGGGTGAGAGGGCAGTCACGCAAGAAGGTGTCTAGTGGGCTATATGGGTATGTGAATCTCCAGCACTAGCAAGATTGGACTAGACCCACACGAGGGCAAGATGAACATAATGAAGATTCAGTGTCTTACAACTGTCCTTCTAGTCGACTACTTGTCCCTTACCAATGTCAGGAGGGATGTCCCACGCAACGACTGCGCGTCCGGCAAGTATCCTCTCGCTATCATGATTCAAATCTATTCGGACAATCCGCGCTATTCTCGTCTGGAATTGGAGACTAGTCACTCTCTATTGCTTTAGCGTGAGTGTACAAACATCTATCATGCTATCATTCATTCATGCTGAACAATAGGTGGCTTCCACAACTTCATCGCCTGCCAGAAGAAGAGACGATCCAGCTGGATGGATAAAGATGGACGGATGCAAGGAGCAAGAGAAATGCATTGTAATTCTTGTGACTCGACCACTTTTGTCGTTTTAAAGCATAAACCGACCTCATCTGTTAATGCAGAAGCAATACCCAGGTGAACTTGATGTCTGTTCATCATCCCGTCTTCAAAACGTGCACAGTCTAACTACACAAAGACTGAATTCCGGGTATGAAGTGGGAAAGCAGATGAGAGATGGAAATGAGTGGGGAAGAGAAACAGAAAAGGAATAGTAGGAGCTAGCATTGTCCTGACTATGCATGCAAAACGTACCTAAGATAATCACTAAAATGGCGGGAATAATGCTCAAATGACTAACGAAGGTCTCATGACTAAAGCTAGCTAGAATAGTCCCAATGCTATCGCTTGTTTCGACTAACGGATGTCGAGACTCCGGCTTAGAATAGGAGAGAAGAAGCTAGAGTGGCCACCAACAATGCCAAGATATGTTGGGATTGTATAGGAAATGCTGCACCAGTGGGTTGGGCCGATACTGATGAAGGAAGCGTAGGCGTAACTGCGATACCACCAGCAGCGGGTGTGCCGCTAGACTGTACGACTGCAGAAGAAGCAGCATCGTCGTTGGCTTTCTCGTCTTCTCGAACGGGCTGGTTGCCGACAGGAGTATTTGAGCCACCCGCAGCAGGAGGGATTCCAGCTTGACCATCGTCAAGTGGCTCGGTACCATTATTGGGGGTGCTCTGAGCATCATCAACGCCACCAGCTGGGATGGGACGACCCGCACCGGGATTGTCGCTGCAAGCATTCAAGACTTCTTGTGCCAATCCATCATCCTCACCCGGGAGTACAGAGGCATCGATGCCTTCTACTTTCCTTCCCATGCATTCACATTGTGCCAAAGCAGCAGAAAGAAGCGATCTTGCAGTGTAACCGTCGCTTGCTTCGAATACTGTAGGTGCACATTGCATGCATCTGGATGGATAGGGAAGGTGCATGAATGCGTCCCATTGGTATGAGCAGGATGGGATGTCAGCATTTGGAAACACAAACTTCGGCACTTCGGCCGATATTACATGGTAGATCAACGCACGTGAGTGTGGCGGTCATGAAGTCGGTCTGGCACGCGCAGGACAAGACATCCGACTGCGAAGCGGTGTTGGACCCTTCTAGGAGACCAGAACAGCGCGCGCCTCCTTCTACGTAGGGCGTGCATTGCCTGCGACGTGAGCGAGCAACTATGGTTAGCAAAAGTATTTATTGCATGTGTGCAGTGATCCGCGACAACAGACGAAACACCCAAACTCACTGTATGCACGACTCTGGAAACTCGCCAAGAGCAGATCCCACGTCTTCGCCGGCTGTCTGTCGCTTGATGAGGAGGTTGCCGTGCTCGAATGGGCTCATGGCGGCATAGGATCTGCTGCTGAGCCTGTTGGCGGCGATGGCGGCATCGGCGCGCGCATGTTGATGATAAGGATGCGGATGAGCGTGAGCGTGGCCAGCTGCGGCAGCGGAGGCAGCGAGGACGATGGCCAGAGTGAGCATGGTGTGGTGGTGTTGATGCAGAGCAGGGATGTGCTTGTGTGCGCTCGTCCTCCCTCTACTCGACCCTCCAGCGCATAGACCATGGGTCAAATCCTTTTTGAAACTCTGTAACGCGTGCAGGACGCCGTCAAGGGACAACAAAGGCTGCTACAACCGTGCGTAATGACCGCATCATGCAATCCCGTCCGTGCATGGTGCCGTCGGATTCTATGCTACGGTATGCTACAAGGCATTTGCTCATGCTGTTAGTCTGGCATTCGCTCGGATCTAATCTGGTCTGGCCGGTATGCACGTGCCATCATGTGCATCCCGGAGAAAAAAAGGCATCATGATGATGGATGTAGTATGAAAGCATATCCTGTCATTGTAGCACAGCAGCACGTAAGCGTGTAATGAGCTATGGACGATTCGATTATAGTAGATACATATACACTAGCGCTGCTATTCTTCACCTAGAAAGCGCACATGCCTGATCAGTCGGCATGCATTTCCCACTACCCCACTTATCGACCGACCGTTACAATGACTATCGTAAGCATGGGTGTATTGCCTGATTCCCTTCACTCCTTCAATACACGGTATGTAGTCTGCAGACAAAAGTCGTGATTTGACTTTCCCAGCCGAACGGCGAATAGCCAGCTAGCGGCAAGCTTGTCCGGGTAGCAAGGGTCGAATAAAAGAAGCCATCAAAGTATGATTGAAGAAGCTAGTCCGGCTACCAGTAAAGCGAGGATATACCGCGCTCGTACGGCAAATGCACCTTCAGCACCACCATCGGCAGCTTCTTCTTCTTCTTTGCCACGACCGGGTTTTTCTTCTTTACCATCGACTCCGGTCGACTCGCCATCTTCCGTGATGCCACCCTTGCCATCCTTGGATACCCCCTCCTTGCCCTGCTCAGCATTCTTACCAGACTCTAGAATCGCCTTTGCCGCTCCATTATCTTTTCCTGGAACTTCTGAAAGATCGATACCTTCAACTTTCTGACCTACCACTTCACACTCTGCGAGCGAAGCGGAAACAGCCGACTTGATGTTGTAGTTGCTGCCGAATTTGAACGCCTCTGGTGCGCATCCCATACATCTATACGAAAAGATCGGGATAATTCAGCTTTGCTAGACTGGGAAGATAAGGGAGCCTGAACGGCACTTGGCATAGTCCAGACCTTTGCAAATGGTCTCTCCTCGGTATAGCTCCTTAACTCACTTGACCATGTCCTTCATGAAAGCAGGTTTGCAAGCGCAAGTCATGATTTCGGCTTCCGAAGCAGGCTGAGTGCCCTTATCTAGTGCTGAACATCGAGCACTCGCATCAGAGAAAGCCATGCATGGTCTATTATCACACATGAGGGTAGATAGTCAGGGAAGTGTACATCCGTACAATGGTACAACCCGTACGCTCGACTTGAATGCAAGGCAGGGAACAAAGACTCACTTCCTGCATGACTCTGGCATCACGCCGATCTGAACTGCAAAGTCCTCGCCCACTGCTTGTCGCTTAACGAAGAGATTTCCAAGCTCGAAAGATCCCGTGAGATGGTGCTTCGACGGGTTATAGCCGCTATCGCCATCAGCATGAGCACGGCAAGCCAGAGCAACGACACCGACGAGGACAGTACATATAGCGAGCATCTTGCTGGGGAGTAGGGAAAACATGTACAGTAGGATGAAGACTCTCCAAGTGTTAAGTGCGATGCTGGTATGAATGGAGCGAGCAGTGTCACCCCCGCTTATCGCAGGGTGGAACCCATCCTTTTCTGGACGGCGCCAAAGCGTACGACAGCTGACAGCATGCAAGTGGAAACAACCATGTATAACGATGCCGAATGTGATTGTCCCCTGTCAGTTGACAGTACAGCCTATATGGCAGAATTGTAAGCGATGTAAAACTGCGTATTGTCTAGCTGATCTTGAAGGTCCCGAATGCGCGCGGAGTGCGTGCAAAAGAGAAGGGGGGGGGGGGGGGGGGGGGGAGGGAAGAGCGGGCGTACCGCCTCATTGAATACACTATATATGTACGCAGCTTGCTTCGTGCAGATAGTAACAGCGGGGCAGGAGCGTTCTGCGACTATATTGCCTAAAAACGAGTTCGAGCGAAAACAACGTTGGTCGATCACCAACGGAAGTACATGTAATTCATCACAAAACTGTTCGACTGTTCACTCTGCCAGCCCTGGTATGCTTGACTAGGGCCAGACGCCCGCAGGCGGAGTACCGTATTACAAAAAGCACTCTAAAAATGTTCCAAAAGGGCCATCATTCTTCTGCCCATCTCATCCCGCTTCTGCGGCCTTGAACCAGGGGTGTTGCCCATGCGTAAGCAGGTGTCAGCCAATATAACCAATGTTCACTCCTGCAGCAATGCCTCGATGATATGTTCGCTTGCAGGTAGCACACTACAAGACGCGCTGACATTCTTTGCCGGAAACCAAAAAGTTGCCCTTGCCCATTCTGTCCGTATCGAGCAGATGTCAGCATTTCCACCCTGTACAGCACATGAGCTGCACCCACCTTGAACGACATCCTTGTTCTGCTTCCTCCTGTCCATGTGTCAGTATGCAATCTGGGTCTGGACAGACTTGCGAGGAATATGCTCCGTTGACGACAGTAAATTTCACCGGTAAGCGATGTGACCTCAATCGCTTAATGAGCTCTTCAAGTCCGGCTTCGGCGAAGTGGGCGGTGTGCCTTTTGTTCTTGTGAGTGTTCCTCTGTTGCAGACCGCACCCGTCTTAAATCACCATTAGCAGAGGGGAGCTCTTGCAGTGTTTTTCCCAGACCACGCTTTGAAACTGTGTAAAGACCCGGTCATGGAACTGCCGTGTACGCTGGACTTTACGAAAACCTGCATGACAGTATGGTCGACCAGCTGTGGAAGCCACTTCGGTGAGGTTCGAAAGCTTCGTGAGAAAAGAACTAGCGAAGCGCCTCTTTGAGAGCCGTCTGCATTTGCGACGTGGAGACTGGTAACCTTTCCCGGAGTACTTGCTTCATACGGACGGTTGATCGCGTTGTCTCCTGCAGGGCGTGTGGCTTGACCATGAACGTTCGAGATCTGTTGTGACAGGATTCTTCCCTTAGGGACGTGTGGCTTGATGGATGCGTCTCTCTAGTGTGATTCATCTGAAAGGCTTCCATCCTGCTAGGGTCGTTGAGGTGTATAGCCTGTGAAACGATTACACCCAGTTCCACACCGGCCGTCATTAGAGGTCCGTTGCCGCAATCCGCAGCCCATTCTTCAAGTCCATACATCACTCTTGAAATAGCAACAGCAGCTTGGTCACAGTCATCGTTCACTACTGACTCGCCCGGCAGGCTCTCGTTCCTTTGGGGTTTGCTGACCCGAGTCCGTTGTTATAGCTGAAACCCCACGGATGCCAAAAAATCAAGAACGCTTCGAGATTATTGGGGACGCGTTTAAGCAGACGCATATCAAAGCAAGCGGCCCAAATTACATAGGTAGGCCTATTCCCAAATTGTAGAGCTGACATCCTGATGATGCCCAAGAACCAATGTCAATATCGTCCATGTCGTACTCATTGACCAGCGCAATAAACTCACCTTTTTGACCACCTCGTACCTGGTGAGTGAATCCAGTCCCGCGGAATATAACCCCACACCAGTGTAGACATGGCCCGCCAGACCTTCAGACACCATGGTAGACTTGCCTGACGCTAGTAGTTGAGATAGCCGCTCCTTGCTGCAATCTAGGTGCACTTGCGTCCAGGCCATTTTGCGGATTTCCTTGACATTCAGCCATTGGGCGGACTCAACTGTTCACTTGCCCTTTCTCCGCTTCAGCCTCCGTCGCTTGACAAACTTGCGAGACCTGTATTCTTCACTATTGGGGAACTGCGGGGCGATACAAGCTACCGTTAAGATGTTCCCCCGTGCGATGCTGGAAAGAGCGGTGACAACTCACTCTCGCCCGCGTGCGTATACTTCAGCAGCTCTTATGTGATTTGGACCGTTTGCTTTGATATGCGTCTGCTTAAACGCGTCGCCAGTACTCTCGAAGCGTTCTTGTATTTTTTGCGTCCGCGGGGTTTTCAGCTGCGACAAGGTGAGCTGGACCCGCGTCAGCAACCCCCCAAAGGAACGAGAACCTGCCGGGTGAGTCAGTAGTGAATGATGACTGTGGACAAGCTGCTGTTGATATTTCGAGAGTGATGTATAGACTTCCGATAGCAACATATAACCGTTATCGAAACTGGTGTGTGCCGATGTGCATGGGAACGATGAGGTCGAGAAACGGGCGAGACGAATTTTCGCTTCAGTAGTCCCAAAATTCTCAATGACCAGCCGTCAGCCTTTGCAGTTGTTTGGCCTCATACAGTGTGTTGTGGTAAGGGAACGCTCACGCGTGAATCTTGGCCAACGCCGTAGCGCCACCAACTTTTGCCGGCACTAATATAGGGGCTCGGTGCGTTGTCTGGATTACAGCGACACACAATACGTAGCTCTACATGTTCTTTTGTACAGTACAGTACCAGCGAATGTCCAGACAGTTCTACAGGTAGTACATCTGGGCCGGTTACAAACGATTGGTCCTCCCGATACTGCACAGTGCGGGCAAAATTGCAACTTTTGCCACTACACTAACACCACTAGTAACTTTCGTCATGCCATTAGTAAAGTTTGTAATATCATTAGTAAGATCTGTAGTGACATTACAAACATCTAGCTAGGGGTAGCCAGTTCACCGGTGGACAATTCCCAGAGATATATGGGTAACAAAGACCAGGCAGATTTACTGTCCAGCGCTTTCTACAACCGCAAGAGGGGTAATGCCGCGATTGAGCAAAGCCCGGCGCCGACAGCAGGATGCCGCCAGACACGCCAGGAGCCAGCGCCGTAACCCAGATATACAGTACACTGGGTGTGCTATAGTCATTCAAGACGATCCTGAAGAAGACGAGGACAGTGTTGTCTTTGTGGGATCTGTGGGATCTGTGGAGGACCAGTCGAAAGAGGTAGAGGTCAGAGATGTTTGGGCTGATCTCGAGGCAGAGGGGCTGCTGGAATGGGAAGATGAAGAGGACGAAGCATGGGAGGATCTGATAATGGACTTTGACAAGCCACTACGCGTCAAACATCTGGTCAATGAGACAGCACCCACTCTGAAGCCCCTGGCTAACAAGTTGGATGGAAAAGGCGTAAACTGGACACGCGTTCACAAAAGTTTGGGAAGGGCCGGCGGTTATACTGGCAACTCGAGACGCAAAAAATACAGAGACGCCCAAAAAGCACAAGAGCTCATCGAGTGAGGCTTGAATGTAGCAATGTAAGCTCTAGCTAACATACCGGTCCTGCAGCTCTAATAGCGGCCACCCGCGATTGACAGATTGGTTCGCAAGACTTCCTGCACGACAGGAACAAGACCGCATAGGTAGCAGCGCTACAAGACTTAGCAAAGACGTGCGGAAATCTCCATCTACGCGAGACATCCTCACAATTGACGCCAAACGGAAGCTTCAAAGTACTCGCGACGAGTTGGCAGATCGTCTGAAGCTGTGGCCAGAGCACGTGCCAGATTGCGGACAGGCTACGTATTGGCAAGGACCTCAACAACGCGCTCGAGCTGTGCAATTGCACATGTTTTACAACTTGTTGTTGGCAGGTATTAAACGTAAGAAGGCCAGCACTACCATCGCAGACGCTACTGGCAAAAGTCGTAAATATTCCGCAAGAATGCTTCGCAAGTGGGCAAGGCGCTTTGAAAAGGACCGACAGTTGCCCTCTAATGCCCAAGGTGTTCATTGCAAGACTTCCTCCCTGCTGGCTGAACCGGAAATTCGCATGCAGATGCAGGTGTTCATACGATCCCACCAATGGTGCATAGATCCTATTAAGCTTCAGGAATTTATATCTGGTACAATGCCTGCTCATATAGCGGAGACATACGAACGGGAAATATTACAGAACGAAATGCCCGCAGGTCTGGCCAAGTTTTTGGAGCTAACCCTCTTCCCCAAAATAAAGGTGGTTTTGCCAAAAACCCCGACCTTACGAACAATGCGTCGGTGGATGATTTTGGAAGGCTTCAGATGGGAAAGCTACGAGGATACCAAGTATGTTGATGGGCATGACCGGCCCGATATCCTGGAATACCGCCAGAACATATATCTACCACGTCTACTGCGGTGGCGTCCAATTATAGTTGAGTACATGAACGATGATGATGTTAAACCGAAGCCTTCCAACCTAGTAGAAGACAAGAAGTTGGTACTGGTCTTCCACGATGAATGCATCTTCCAAGCGCATGACGGATTGAAGAACTCCTGGCTAAATGGGGAGCATAAACTACGGCCGAAAGGGATGGGACAAGGCTACATGCGGTCCGATTTCATATGCAGTACTTACGGCTGGTTACCGCAAGCTGGGCAAAGCATTCATCTAGGCGGCAGCCACAACGAATACTGGACCAGCGAACATCTCAAGGCACAGATACCTAGAGCAGTGGCGGCCTTTGAAGCGTTGCATCCTGTGGACGATTACAAAGCTATTTTCGTTTTCAACAACAGTTATGAACACAATGATTATGCGCCAGACTCACTACGTGCTGAGTATATGAATGCAGACCCGGGGGGAAACCAGAAGCATCTACGTCCCGGGTGGTTCTGGGCAGGTCATGCTGACCACAACCTTGTCAAGCGTGAACACCCTATGGTAGACGAATACGGTGTTCCTAAAGGCATAAAGCGAGTTCTCCAAGAGCGAAATATTACAGAATTTCCACATCTAAAATTAACATGCGGTTCGAAGGCGAAACATGCGGATAGTGGCGACTGTTGCCTTCGGCAAGTCATGTCAATGCAGCCGGACTTTCAGGAAGCAGCCAAGAGGCCGGAACTGCGAGAATTCGTAGAGGGGACGGGACATTACTGTCTCTTCCTGCCGAAATATCATTGCGAGCTCAATACAGTTGAAAACTTCTGGGCAGCCTCGAAACGATATACGCGAGAGAACTGCGACTACAAACACGACTCTCTAGTTGCAACGGTGCCACAAGCTTTGGCTAATGTACCGCTACAATCGATTCGGCGCTGGGAACAACGATTCTGGCGATACATCGAGCAGTATCTGGCTGGAAACACAGCTGTGGAAGCGGAATTGCCAATGAAGGCACGCAGATCGAAAAGGAAGGTAGCCGAGCGGCTTGTTGATGTTTAGATTTGTTACATTACAGCCCGACTATGCATGAACAGGTTGCCTGTAAGTTTAGTAACCTGACTTAGTATAATAGTGTTGTGTGACTACAACTAGTCTTGGGATCAGGTCAGACAGAACATGTGGTATCCGTGGCCGAGATATCTAGCAGCGAGCAGAACAGGCAGAACGATGAAGAAAGCGGTTTGAACATGAAGTCTGTCGGCACCTCCACTTTCGCCATCCATGTCATTGTGGGATGCTACTGCGGGCTCTGCTTGTGTGCTGGCGTCAGAGATGGAAACTCCTTCAACGGCCTTTAGCGCCGCCGTGTTCGCGCAACCGCCATCGAGAGCACGTGCGGCATCGGGTTCCGATCCCCTGAGGTCGGAGATATCAACACCATGAACGTCTTGACCGTGACATTTGCATTGTCCGAATATTGAAGCCATAGCAACTTTAGGCGAAGGAGCACCTGCACTGAGCCAATCTTGATCTGTTCCACATTGGGCGCATCTACAGGTGAACGAAATTAGTTATGTGCATTGTTAGCTTCTGTAGGTTTATTTTGGGCACGAAAGGGCTTCGCTCGAACGCAAGTCGCAATCCAGTTGGCTGACTTACTTGACCATGGTCTGCAGCAAATCTGAATTGCACAGACAATGCGCTCTAGTCGTCTGGTTATCAGCCTTCCGCGAGCAGCCTTCCAGACCAACGAATAAAGGTTCACAAGTTCTGTTCCATGCGGATTATGTGAACCAAAGCAATGGTTAGCCATCGCATGGCTGTTGGTTTCTATCACGACACTAGCAGAAAGCTAGGAGCGTATATACTCAGTACTCACCCCTGACACGCCTCGCCTATACGATTACGCAAGACCCCCACATCGGAAAACGACTGTCGTTTGACCAATTCTGCGTAACCCTGCACAGCGTCGATGGCGCTTCTACTGGTATGCACGATAGGTACGGGATCAGCCAAGGTAAAGGCTAGCGAGAGACCCATAAGAGCCGTGGCGGCGTGAATCAAGTGTGATCTGAGCATTGTCACGTTCGGCCGGGATGTCAGTCGAGCGTGCTATATGAGTGGTAACAAGGAAGAAACAGACTTGTCAAAGAGGTGGATGTATTGCTTTTGTGCATACGAGGCAGCCTCATTCAGGCGGTGGCACAGTGCCAGGGATACAGTCCAAAAGGGAAACGGGTATGAGCCGCGAGATGGCAGATACATCGGAGATGAGACCTTCGATAGAATTTATGTAATGCATTTCAGCAATGACAAAATATCGTGACTCTGTATCTCTCACTAAGCAAGTATCTTGCTTGGATTTGCTGTAAGACGCATCGGTAGAGTCGAGTGCTCATAGGAAAAATTGACCCATTGCCCAACTGGCAGGATAGTAACTAATATTGCTTTTCACTGAAGCTCAGACCGTACTACACATCGAAGACATCCACTATGGATGTCCAAAAGGCAGGCTCTGCCAGTCCAGCTGACGAAGCACGACCACTGACTTCCCCCCCTCGAGAGTCGTCTACCAAGAGCTCATCAGGCCGAGCCAAATGACAGCAAGCACGGTTTGGGCAAGAACGAGTTGCATCCTGGAGGTACCTGCAGAAGCACTTCCGACGTTCAGCTCGACCAGATCGCCCTCCTCCTCTTCGGATGCCGGCAGAGGAGTCTCCCTCGCTGGTTCATCATTGGCAGTAGAATTGTTGATTGACGTTGGATCAGAAATGGCAGTGGGAGTCATGCTACTATCGCTGATTGATTCGCCAATTGCGGTGGAGCCAGAAGGTTCAGATGGAGGAGAGGAGACAGAGCTAACAGGTTCCTCAATTTTGGCGGTGTCCTCTTCTGGCTGATCCGATTGCTGCTTATCCTTGGTATCTTGCTGAGTATCGGTACCATCTGCATCTGCGTATGCTGCAGCTCCCTCTGTAGAGAGCGAAGATGTGTCGACGCATTCCATTTCTTTTCCATTGTCTATACAGATGTCAAGAGCCGATTCGACCCACTCCTTGGGTGAATCGCCGATGGCTTCACGGAACGGCTCGGGAGCACATTGCACACAGCTATGAAGAAGGTGGATACTGTCGGCTTTCAGTCACAGAGAGGTTCAGAAGCATGCGGCTTACGCAACAAGTGCATCGAAGTATGCAGTCGTGCATGTGCAGTCAAGCTTATCGCTTCCATCTTCCGGTAGAGTAGCATCTACTGGCGTGCCGCAATTCTTCCGAATTTCGATGTAAGGCTTACACTGTCTATCAAATGGAGAGAGCAATGGCTTAGTCACCTGCTATAGTTGAGCTTTCCTGGCCAAACCGTGTTGGCCGATAAAGCCAGACCGGTAAAGCGCATGCGAAAGGAAACCAGCTTACTCTCTGCACTTTTCTGGAAAGGTTTGCCAGCCATCCCATTCTCGCTTTGCGCGAGCACTATGGTGTAGAATAGCATTGTTCGCGCTGTTCGGTAGACGAGGGACATCTGCTTCAGCGAAACTGACCAAGCTGACTGCTGCTGCCAAAAGAAGCTGTATCCTGAACATCGTATGACTTATGGCTGATGGCTATGGTGATGCTATGGAGGAGTCACAGCCATTAAGTACAGGGTAGGTTAGGCTGTCTTGAGCTTTTCAGGTTTCGGGATGGACCATCTCGGGACCGCAATCAACCCGCCGACATTCCTTTCAGTCTAGCGGTAAGTAGATAGCCTGAAGAGGATGAAAGGCATAATTTGGAGCGAGAGAGAGAAGAAAGAAAGGTCGGGGGGTAAAGCGGCTGAACCGTGGTTGTTTGATTCGTCGGATATTGCCCAGTCATGCTTCGGTGACCGGCAGACAGCATTATTCTGCGTATCAGGCTAGAATCTAGGGAGGCGGAAAAGCTGCAGGTCCTCCAGCTACATAAGGCCCTTGTGGTCTCGTAAAGCCTGGTTTTTCAATGCGAACTCCTTCAGCGTACATGTCAATCCATTTGGTAACATGCCGAGCGAAAACGAACGTCGGACTGTAAACCGATGAGCGGAATGATCGATCGCTGCATGTACACGACTTTACAGTCAATTCAAGTGGGTAAAGAACTAGCAGAGCAACGGAAACCAGTGAGAGCCGCAGTTAAAATGGTTTATCCTGCTTGAAGAAGGATATCTTCTGGTGGAACAACAACAGCACTGCAATGCCAATAACTCAGTATAACGGGGTATCAATCTAGCTGTAGTGTGTCTATGTCCCGATATAGGCAGTAAATATCTGCAGATAAGGCTGAAATAGTGTGGTATTATTGACTTCGCACGATGCACTATATCAAGCATGCCTCTGCCGCGCCCCGTTCCTCTTTGCATTTCTTCCAGTTGTCTGATCATAGTAGAATACTATACCCTGACTGTCTAACCAGTCTCTTAAGGCAATTTTCGACATCTTGATCTGACAAGCAGCTAGTATCATTTCGAAATCATCGAATTGTATAGGCTGTCACAAGAAAAGAGTTGGTCAGACATGTTGAGTTTTAACACAAATGGTTACAAAACAAACATATCATGCTGAAGATTCGCTTACCTCATAACGCAGAATGCGCAAATAGAATTTCTCGTCCTCTAGGATAACTTCCCGCAGCCGTTCTCCAGCGGTCTTCAGATCTTCGGGAGCGGTTTCTAGATCGACGTCGTCTTCCCCAACAGTATCGTCCGCATGAACATCACCGTCCTCGTCATCTGGATCATCGTCGATATCACTGACTATAGAGCGCGACACGGAAGCCTTGCGCTTCGCTCGTGCAGCAGCAATAGCCTTGCCTTTGGCTGAAGTGCTTGGCGTCGTAGCTCGTGTCTTCTTTGCAGCGGTCGATGCAGGCCCTTTGCGCGTCTTAGACTTGACAGGTTGACTCGACGTATGGCTACTATGATCTTCCTCAATGTCGCTACTCAACTTCGCCTGTTTGGTTTTGGATTTGACATTTGATGAAATCGCTTTGGGACTGGCGCTACGTGATCTAGCTCGCCAGGGCGGTACGCTTTCCGGCTTTGCAGGAACGGGAAAGGAATCCGGATGGATAGCTTGCCATACCCTGACCAGCTGAGCAACAAGTACTTTCTTCGTCCCAGCAGGCTTATAGCCGTATTTCCCCGTCTCAGCCTGCAGTTTTTCCTTTGACCAACTGTCATAGTCGGGTATACCAGGGTAGAGGTTTGTTAGCGGAATAGCAGAGTCCGAAGGAAGAGTAGCGGCTTTCTTCTTCCGAGGCGAGGGTCTTTCAGACGTGACTGTTTTCTTAGTAGCGGTTGACGTGACTGATTTTGCTTTCTTCGCAGCCTTGAATGCCAAGGTACCTTGCTTGGAAGACACGCTAGCTGTGCGGTCCGTTTCTGAAGTGTGCGATCCATCATCATCTTTCTTTTTGCGCTTGGGTGATGCTTCAGGGCTGATTCCGAGTGCAACCGGCGAATCTTTCCTGGGTCGGCCCCTGGGCTTCTTCGGCACGTCAGTTGCTGCCGTCACTTTTGATTTCGTCGGGGTAGCTTCAGTTTCCTGACTCGATAACAGCAGCTCGTATACACCGTCAGATCCCATGACCTTGCCCGACACCAACCCATCCCCTTCTTGCCCGGAAGCAGCTGAATAGCTCCTGTGTACAGTATGCACGCTAGAAGATGTGCTCTCGGTGATGACACTAGGCAACACTGCCGAGTGAAGTCCCATTCGGGCTGCGCGTCGAGCCAGGGCCGGATTGGTAGAGGAAGACGATGTCGCTTTCAACTTTTGTGTAAGAGCTTGAAGAGCAGCTAAACTCTTGGAAAGTCCGCTTGAGCTGTCGGCGACAATAGCAGTATTATTGGATAAAAGAGAACCAGATGTACCAGCGATTTGAGCGGTACGGTCGGAAGGTACAGTTTGATCAGAGCAAGTATGTGGACAGTTACAAATGTATATTCGGGCACCAGTATGTTGTATGGTAGGCGAATTCACAATGGGCGATTCGGGTGTCGAGGAGAGAGACAGTTTGCCGATCGGTGGCGAGGATGGTGGCGCAGCGGCGGGGTAATCCGATAGAGGCGAAGATACAGCGGGCGAAAGCGCATTGCCCACAGGAGAAGAAGAATGCGGCAATTCAATGACCGACGACAATAGGCCGTGGTCGTGGTTATCACCAGGCAGAGTCGAACGCGACATGGATTTGTAGGGAGCGGGAGGTGTCGTAGGCGGTGAGGACGTAGGAGACTTTCAGAAATCAGAATCAGCATGCTCATCCTTTATTCATGTCGCTTGTTTCCAAAAAGCACATTCATAATAACTTACGACGTCACGATTCTTGACAGTGTCTTCACGACTCCCAGCTAATGCCCAGGCATCATGTCCTTGTTTCTTCTTCTCCGTACCTATTCGAATAGCTCGATCCAGGAGGGAGATGTCAAGATCCGACGGATTACGGTACGGTCTCTGGAGGTAAGTTTCGTCGTCCAGTGCGTCTACAGGTCCATCCGTTTCGACAATGTAATCAGATTCGGCGGAAGAATCGTTCTGCCTAGTTCGCGCAGCCGCGATTTCTTTGATCTTTCCCGCTAAACGATGCCTTGAATCCATATACGATTCCAGACGGCTATTGTGCATAATGGCACTTGAAGCCCGATGTTTTCCTTTCGAGGATTCAGGTCCTAGTGCGGAGTTAATGCTAGTTCCTATATGAGCAGTTGACATCAAAGGAGGAGTTTCGAGCTCTTCCACAGCAGTCGTAGCTTCTGATTCCTTCGCTTTAAGCAATTGTGCCGCCTTCAGCCAGTTCTTACTCCCTATACCACTTGCATTCGCTCTTCCTTTCGCCTTGCGACCTCTAGATGCAGCTTCAGCTAGAATGCTCTTCTGGCCGGCAAGCTGGGACGTGGATGTACTTTCATTCGCTGATCCATCCGAATTTGTGCGTGACTTGTTATCACGCGCATATGATTGAGCTGTCTGTGAAACATTCAAGAAGTGACCACGTTCGATTTTCTGGTTGGCTTTTATGCGTTTGTTCAGTTCCACTTGAACTTGAGTTGATGTCGCTTGCGAATAGGTTGAGCCTCCTTGAGTAGCGAGCACAGGCGGTTGCGCAGAATTTCCTTCGTACCGATCTTCTTCAGCAAATAGCCTCGCTTGAGCGGTAATATTGTTCCTGCGGCCTGACCGCGACTCTTTCTTCTTGTTTTCAACCCCAACTACCTGAACCTCTTTGCCTTTCTTGCTTAATAGACCCTCAAACAGAGTTCTATCATCATGATGCTTCCGATTCTTTTCTTGTGCAGAATCATGCAAAGACCTGACCTGTTCTTCCACTAGACGACCAACGTCTTCATCGGAATATACTCTCTGTGCAGCACACTTTCGGATGTGGTTTAACTTTGTTTTCGGTTCTTTAGCCACTGTCCACATGTCATTGCATGTTGGACATTTCGTGATGACAGCCAGGAATGGAATGGGTAGTTGCAATTGGTTTGCGGTGTTAGCATCTCCAGCCGAAGTGGTGAAAATAGACCGCGCACGACGTGCTGTTGAGGTTGTTGAAGCTGATGCCGACGCGACTGAAGAGTCTGATAGGACAATACTGCTGAACGATGCATTTGGCCTAGCTGTTCGACCTGAAAATAGCGAGCTAGCGGGACGCGAACCAGAGGTCGAAGAGAAGGTCGGCGCAGGCGCTTTGAACTTGTTTAGGGTATGTCTGAAAGCAGCACCCGGTGATTCTGACTGCTCTCTCTCGCTTTCGCCCTCAGCTAGTGAAGCTTTCGCAGGCGAGACTGACTTTAGGTTGGCCGTCTTTTGCAAAGGTGGTGGCAATTCTAGGAAGCCATCATCCTCATCTTCAAGCTCGCGGGTGATATCCTGGCGTGCAGCTGAAGAGACAGATAGAGGGGGAGGAAGCGAATCTTCCCTCCTTTTGCCTTTTATGTCCGATTCTGACGAAAGACGCGCTCTGCTTGCAAAATAAGCATCTGTCTTTGTTGAAGTCGCAGCGGCATCACTGCCCGGCGGCGAGCTCCTGCGCGGTGAACCAAGGCGCTCCTTCTTTGCTTCGTCTCTGAAGATAGCAGCTGCACTTTTGAAACCCCCCACACCGGCTGAGCCCCTGGATTTGGTGCTGGACGGTGATGTTGATGGTATCGTGCGCGCCCCTGTCAGAGGTTTCCGCCAATGCGGATGGAGTGTGTTTGTCAGATCTGTGCCTGCTCCTCGAGGGGGCACAGCAACGGCAGACGGGCCAGCAACAAGCTCAATGTCGCTGCTGCTTGTATATGATGATGACGGTGCCCGCTGCAGACCGCGTTTTCTGCAGGACACAGGTGGAAGCTCGGCATTGCTGCCCGAGGCAGAAGAGGAGCCGAGCGAGCGCGTGTCCCATGGATCATCTATCGAGTTGGGGACTATCTCTAGGTCGCTATCGCTGTCCATCGCGCATCCGGTCGACGGAATGCGAGCCAGTCCCGGGTGCAGGTGCAGGTGCAAGCGCGACGACGCAGGCCACGGCGAGCAGAGCGGCGGACACGAGCGGGAGGAGGCTGCATTGCCGGGGCAGGATCAGTATGTGTGTGCATGCATTCTGCGTTGTGCTTCCGCGCGCGCCGACACACCTCTCGCGCAGACGAGGCGCAGGTGCGAGACTGCTGCTGCGGCGACGGCCGCTGCCTGGCCAGCCAGCGTGAGGCCTGGGAGCAGCAGTGGCAGTAGTGATATAGCAGAATAGCAGTATAGCAATATTATTACAGCAGCAGTAAGCACTGCAAAGACATTATTAGCCTCTGCCCGCGTAAACACTTGGCCCGGGCTGCAGCGATCCCCCGGCAACGCTAATATGCCAGGTTGCCGGTCAGGCTTTTTTCCCATGTCCTGCTCCCCCAAGAGAAGTGCGCCGGTGTGGGACTCCATTCTTGCTCTTCTCTTTCTACCCAATTCCTCCACGCACACCCAACCAGCACCACCAGACCACCACCACCACCAACCATGGCCCAGTCTCGTCTCCAGTCCGTCGTCGACCACCTCCGCGGTTCCACAGGCGCCACCTCCAGTGGGCTTGCGAGGCTTTCGGTCAAGCACCCCGATGATGGTGAGCATGGAACACATACAGTCCTCTGCACATGCTGACCTGTCCGTCTGCCTCCAGTCGTGGTCACCGCGGCCTTCAGGACGCCGCTCTGCAAAGCCCGCAAGGGAGGCTATAAAGACACTTCCTCCGACGAGCTGCTCCTCGAGCTCTTCAAGGCTGCAAAAGCCAACATTGGCATCGATGCCGGCATTGTCGGTGACATGTGCGTAGTCCCAACTGTCTGAATTACCTGCTCGCGGTTCACTGCTGACCTGGCTAGCCATTCGCCCTCTCTTCCTCCTCAATCCCACATTTCCATCCATTCCCCGGGATCCCTCAAACTCCGACCCTCAAACCCCGAACACTCCGGCCAATTTAAATCGCCACAACCGAATCGCCACGTCCCACATTCCATGCATTATCCCGCCCAAACAGCTGTGTAGGAACGGTACTCACATCCAACGCACCCTACTCTGCCCGTGCCGCAGCCCTCACTGCCGGCTTCCCAGACAATGTCCCCATCCAGATCATCAACAGATTCTGCTCTTCCGGCCTGATGGCAGTAACCACCATTGCAAACCAGATCAGAAATGCCGAAATCGAGATTGGTCTAGCTATGGGATACGAGCATATGACTGCCAAGTGAGTAGATCCCTGTCACCCCAGCTTTGACAAAAGAAGGATACCCTTGTACTGAACAAGCTCTGTTTCCGTGCTAACAGCAATGATCAAGGCTCTCAACCACTCAGCGACGAAATGATGGCTCATCCAGTTGCAAAGGACTGTGTTCAACCTATGGGATGGACATCCGAGAATGTCGCTGCGGATTTCCAAATCTCGCGAGAGAGAATGGACGAAGTAGCAGCAATGTCACATCAGCGTGCAGAAGAAGCTCAGAACGAAGGTCGTTTCGCAAAAGAAATCGTACCTGTCCAAGCTGTAGCCAAAGATGCAAATGGAAACAAACAAAGAGTGACCATCAGCCAGGATGATGGTATTAGAAAAGGAACAACCACTCAAGCTCTTGCAAGAATCAAGTCCGCTTTCCCTCAATGGAAACCTAGCAACACGACTGGAGGAAACGCTTCTCAAATCACGGATGGCGGTGCTTTTGTTCTCCTCATGACTAGACGAAAAGCTGAAGAGCTTGGCTTACCGTGAGTTGGCTTTTGGGCTACCTGCTTGCCGCCTCCGTGCTTTCTCACAGGTATGCTGATGCATCGAATGCACATGCCTATTCGTCACAACCCACTAGAATCCTCGCCAAGCATGTGGCAACTAGCGTCTCTGGGCTTGCTCCACGCATCATGGGTATCGGTCCGACATATGCCATTCCAGCAGTCCTCAAGCGCACCGGCCTATCAACGGAAGAAGTCGACCTGTTCGAGATCAACGAAGCATTTGCATCCATGTATGTTTACTGCTTGGAGAAGCTCAAGCTCGATCCATCGAAAGTAAACGTCAACGGAGGAGCTATTGCACTTGGCCATCCTCTCGGAGCTACCGGAGCTAGACAGGTCGCCACCGGACTCAATGAATTAAGACGAAGAAAGGGCAAGGTTTTGGTAACTTCGATGTGTATCGGATTGGGCATGATGAGTCTATTTCAACCTTTATCCAATTTCTCGGTGCAATCTTGCTAACTTTTGTTCTTTGTTCTGGATCTCCACGGGGCCGCAGCAGTCTTCATTGGCGAGTAAACCTCTAATCGAGGCAGAGCACTTTTTCAAGTATTCCCCCCTGCTCTACAAGTTTTACTACCAACCCGCAAGATATATCAGATCAAAATAACAATCCTAGTTACGCTAGGCCTGCGGACAAGTCTTCTTTCAGGAGTTGTTTTAACCCTCATCCCCAAAGCGCTTCTCAAATGCGTCCTTTGTACTACTTTCAGTTCGGCAATATTAGATATGCAGTATACCGGGTTTACTTTCTTTCACTGAATGGCTGGTTTTCCGAGGAAGCTCGTACTGACAACAATGAGCTCTGTTGACCTTCGCAAAGGAATCCGAGCAAATCCACTATCAAAAGCATTGATGATACCTGCCCGTTGGCCCCTGTTACTGATTTGAGTGCCGCGCACAGAGCTCTACATAAACGAAACTTAATGCACAGCATGATACAATTACGTCCGAACCGAAGCAATGGGGCGGATAGTATGTATGACATATTTTGGCGTGTTGCCTGGGTCGTTTCAACAGTATACGGTGAAGGAGATTTCATGCTCTGCCCGAGCAGAGCCAAACGCAAGTGACTGAACCCAGGCAAAGGAGAGGAGGGCAGATAGTTAGTCTCTGTGATTTCTTCACTGCTGTTATTTCATGTCAAGCACATCTCGGCATCGAAAGCACTCGCTAAAATATACATGTTCCAGTTCGCTACCTGATGCATCTTATCTTGTGAGCGTCGCGTCCTTCGCTCCCATAAGGACACTCGAATCCTTGTCTGGCCTCCATTGCTCGCCATTCAATCCTAGTCTGGTGGAATGGTGTTTCTTCCCATGCGACCAGCTGGATTAGCGGAGACTGGATTGGAGATTCTGAACTTGCCATTGGGAGATCCATGGCCATTGGCAGTGTTCATGGATCTCTTGCCCGAGATATCGGTCATTCCATTACCATATGCTTGGTGAACAGAACCTTCCATAGCATACAGGGATCCATGCTTTTGAACAATGCCATTGTTGATGACATGAGCGTTGCGACCGGACCCAGTACTCGAATACGAGACATTGCTTCGGGAACCGTAGTTTTGGCCGATATGGGCAGGAGGAAGACTGCTATTGTTGACAATCTTGACAGGTCGAAGGTTCTCGACGTTGTGATTGCCATTGTGTCGGCGAGTGGAAGCTTGAACAGGAACAGGTTGGAAGGCTCGACTCGGAGTAGCCTGTGCAAGTACAAGGGAAATTCACTTGGCCGCAAAGAATAATCTGCTCAGGCGACTGAATACCTACTCCTATTCGGTTGTTGACACCATGAACTGTACCAGTAGTGTGAGCGGGCTTCTGGCTGACTGTGTACATAACTTGAGCTGGCAGAGGCACAGTTTCGGTGGCCAACTGAGGTTTCGCGAGGGCGGATGCAAACGTCGATTTGCTCATCACTTTCTCGTACTGCATCTTCAGTTTTGTATATTGTTTCATGCTCTCTCGGTTGCTTTCGGCAAGCTCCCGATTCTTGCGCATGCACTGATCAAGCTCCACTTTCAAATCTGCGGTTAACACGTCAGCATGACTCTTCGCCTAAGAGCCAAAGACACACCTTGAATTTTATCGGACATCACTAAGAATTGGGATAGTCAGCACAAAAGACACCGATGAACGGAAGAACCTCGATATACAGCTGATTTCAGAGTTTGCCTCGCGGACAATGTTGGCGACCTGCTTTTCCATATAAGCGGTTCTCTAAAATGTAGGATAAAGTTCCACATGGTGTGAATCAGCTTCTTGCGGAGGCGACAAACGGGGTCACTAGTCAGACCTCTTTCGCTTCCTTCAGAACTGTTTCCTGCAGCCTGATTTCTTGAGTGACTTGATAGGTCCAAAAGCCCAGAGCCCTGCCACATATATCTTGTATTATCATTGGATTCATCCCAGCAAGAATCGTTGTTCTGAAAGTCTGGGCTGGATTCAAGCTGGTGTATACGATATCATCACTACAAAGTGGGACGAACGCTACAGTCAGAATGCAGCGGGCATTGTATGAATGCATACAATTACGCGTCGGGCAGAGTAGATTCACATGCCGGGCACAAACGTGCGTCTGTGAAGATCGTTTCGGCGCATGTAACTATTGACGAGGGCAGAGTTAAAGTAGGTCACGTGATCGGTCCCTTATTTGCGCGTCAGATGCGATGAGGCAGGCGTGTGCATACCGCAGAAGATGTCTGGGAGACAGGTGTGGGCCGAGGGTTACAGAAATGTGTCGTCAGCCTTATAGCCCTCTGTGTTCGTCCCATGCTGCACACATACGCGAACAAGTGGTGACGATGGCATTCGACTCAGTGTGGCCAGTGCTACTGAGAAGAGCGCGACAGGAGAGATTGTTGCATCGGAGTTCGTGTTCCATCCCTTCTTGGACATCAGAGGCTGTTTTGAACCTGCCTGCGACTGCGTACCCTAGCTGTTATCCTGGAAGGCGGTAGTGAGCAGAAGAAATCGTAGTCGTAGGTAAAGCGAGGGGGAGCTTGGGTAGTTCGCCACCGGAACAGGGAGGGAAATTGTAACGAGACAGCATTAGCAACGCCTACAATGCTAACGGACAATAACTGGTCCCCAAATGTTCATCGAATGTGGTCTCTACGACTCTGTAAGAGCAATGGTGGTAGACAGCAAATGCGAAATTAAGCAAGCCCGTAAGCCTTACCCTCTGAATACTCAGGAAAGTCGAAACCGACGCAATGCTAAAAGAAGGGCACTCCATCCCGAATGGCATATACAGTAGTAATCTGCAACTCGACTTCACTGCCTGCTTCCCCTCTTGTGAAACTATTACCGGTACAGTGCCACGGGGGAATCTGTCTCACTGTCAAATTTGCCATGCTGGCCCAACTTCTCACTAGAATGCTTAGTGCGCAGCTGTTTAGCCCCGATACTTCCCTGGGAAGAAGGCAGGCTATTTCTTCTTGCTCGTATTACGGCTTTAGGTGGACTCTGCGGAGAAGGTGGAATCGCCAAAGAAGTGGACGGCCGCGCTGAAGCTGGACTTGCGTTACTGCTAGCTGCTCGTGAGCGTTTAGTATTGTTGGTCGGCGTCGCCCTGCCATTTCCTGGTCGTGGAAGCCCGTTGCCTGCGGTAAGGAAAGCCGAAGTCGGCGGTGACGCTTTCGCGAGAGAAGCAGTCGTTGGCTTGTTGAATCCACCCCTCGCCCGTTCGCGATCCTGTGTAGCCGAAGCGGAGCGAGGTGCATGTCGAGCAAGAGGGGGTGATGCAGCTCTTCTTGCTGAGAGTGTACTTTGATTCGCCTCTGCCATCGAGGGTCGTAAGCGGTTTGAAAACTTCGCTGTTGCCAAGCCACGCTTCTGCAATGCCTGCTTTGTCGCATTTGAGGCTGCATTTACAGATCGAGCGGGCACACTTGAAGTCGGATTATCACAAAGCGGTGATTCCATTGACGCAAGGCCCACGAGAGGATCGATGTCGAATAAGATTGGCCTAGGCTCGTCGTCAGAATACGCAAAGCTGAAGAGCGTAACTTTCAACAGGTTGCGGGAACCATCCGAGTTTTCACTTGTACTTGTAGCCGCTCACCTCATTCGGCTTTCAGCGCCGTTCGTGTCTATAATGGCTTCTTCACAGGTTTCGAGATTGACTTGTTGAGTCGGCTCGTCTCCCTTTGATGCGCTCGAATGGGTAGCGGGATCATTACTGTCGGAATCTGCCCTGTTCTCATTGCTAACTCCTCGACTACGTGCCATATCAGCCATGTTGATCATTCCTGCTCTCCCAGGCGACGTTCTATCAGCCATAATCCAATGATCGATCTTTGAGAACTTGTACAGGTTCCGTTCCTTGTTCGACAGAAGGACGGCTCTTCGTCGATTATCTTTCATCGACAGAGGAGCTTGTCCTCTGGCGTCAAGCACATTCTGCATTGGCAACTTTGTCACTCCTACCCGCTGGCATCTGATCACAACGTCCGTGAACGTTACAAGCCAGACATCTCGTTTCGAGCCGATTGACGGCTGTTTCTTCTTCTTGTCACCATTGTCTTTGTTATTGCCGCCCATACCTGTCATATCCGATAGTCTACGGACTGTCTTCTTCTTGTTGTCTACGGAGGTATGGAGCGCCTCGTCGACAGTTCGTGAGGCATCAGAGAACGTGCGTCGGGCAGCTGCTACTGCTGAACCGCCAGTCATATACGAAGACCACATTGCAGACTCAGACACAAGTAAGCGATCCGGACGCGGAGATAGAAGAGCACGGTCGTTGATGCCGTCTATGCGGGCCCACACGTCCCGCGTTCTTGCTCGATCCTCCTCCGAAGCCTTCTCGTTCTCGATGGTTCTAACGATGGCATCGATTTCGCAAGCCAACTGTAACAAGCCGTCGTCAGCTTGAGCACTCAGAACACGGCATAGGTGTTGCACATTGACTGACTTTCTGGGTGGCATCGTAGTCCCGGGTAGATGGATCCGTACTGTCGGCGAATTCAATTACCCCACTCAACCAACAATGCTACGACACTTACTGATATAGCAAACTTTGGAATAGCAAAGGATACTTCAGCAGTCGCTGAAATGGCTGACTGAGACATATCGACAAGCCAGGGGCGCCTTTCAAAGCTGCTTCTTCTTCAAGGTGCTGTAGTCCGTTTGTCAGTCACCAACGCCTTCAATCCATTAATAGTAGGTCTGCCGGTCATTACCTACCATAAGCACCGTCGCCAGAATCTTCTGCTCCTTTACAGCTTCTTTGTCTTTGCTTTTGACCTTCTTGCTGCTCGCTAATAAGGGATTCATATGCGAGAGGATCTCTTCTATTTCCTCAAGTGCTCGTTCAAGATGCTTAACATAGGTCGCATAGTGCTCAATCATCCAGGCTTGGTCGTGGAAGACATCAGCCAGCGTCCGTACTAGTGCTGTAACAGTAAATAGAATCTGATAGATCAGCTTGCTGTCATAAACGTACCGTGTTGCTGTACGAGCTAGGTACTCACGAAATTGTTCCTCGTATCTTGCTCGTAGCCGTTCAGAGAGTGCTCGATGACCTTCCAGTATCTGATTCGCCACTACTTCGTTGATTATCTTCAGATCGTAAGGTAAATCCTTCACCATCCAGCCAGGTCCTGCTAGTCCAGAGCACGAGTTCGAGCCTTTCAAATCAGGTGACGATGATTTGTGCAGCTTATTTGGCGCAGGCGGCACAAGATATTTCAAGTGATGCTTGAACGTCTTCGGTCCATTCAAGGACAATGTCGATTCGTTAGCTGCTAAATACCCCTTTCCAGCACTTTTCGTTGCATGACCTAGGTTAGCAAAGAGAGGATGAAGGCGCGATTTGCTTTTGCCTTTCCCCGTTAAGACACCAAATTGGATATAATTCTTCGCTGATGGATAGTCTGTATCGTCCCCGCTGTCAACGGCTGTAGTACCCGTTCCACCAGAACCGCCTGATATATCCCTACGCGCATATACTTGAGCCTCTGGTGCTTCGTTGACTGCTGTCTGTGCTGTATTGGTACTACTGTTGTTCAGATGCTGATTGACGTTGTTAAGATCGGGAACTATCGGCGAGTCAATGGAAACTCTGCGAGCGAAACGAGCGGCGATGGGCAGATGATCCGTTGAAGCGGCGGGGTGAGCTTCAGAGGCGCGGTGACTAGCTCGGGAATAGAGAGCTCCGTGCCCATGATCTGTAGACACAGGTGTAGCGTATCGAATTTTCGGGCTGGCAGAGCCAGCGGACATGCTAAGGAAAGGTCGTCTGTTGTCTAGGGACGCTGTCGATTTTACCGTTGCTGACTGATAAGGCTGAATATCGAAGCTGGGAGCCGGACCGGAAATAGACCGCATGTTTGAAGCGGCAGGTGTATCGGCCGTTGGCAAATAAGCCGTCGATAGACAGTGGTGTTCAAGCAGTGGTTGCAGGTAGTTTTCCTTGAGTGACTGTGAGAGACAGGAACGGAAATGCTTATCAGCCATCAGCCTGCCTGGCAAGCAGCAGGTCATAACGGACTATGAGCTCCTGTACGTATCTCTCTTCGCTACAGACCAGTTCGAACAGTACCTCTTGTCTGGTTCTCTCCCTGCCGCCCAAATTTTCAACCAGCTGCTCATCAGTAATCTCCGACCAGGTGAGGTGTTGCATGATGCTATGCTGTCCATTTGCACCGTTCATCGCGCTCATATCTCTGGAGTAGGTAGCTAGCACGGCCAGATTGGGATAGTATGCATTTCCTGTATTGGAAGTGCTGCGGTTTGAACCATAGAAAGCGTGTCTTGCATCCGCATAAGAAGAAGAAGTAATGATTGACGTATCATGCGACATTGAAGTACCTGGGCGTTGTTGATGCTGACCCAAGGGAGTAGTGTTACCTTGGAAGCGCGGTATCTCGCCACGTACAGGGAAGGTGGGCGTTTGGCTTGCTCGCAAGGTCGCATCGCGCCCCCTATTTTTCGCTGCTGGACGGATATCGAGCGACGCATGTCGTATAGGTTGGGATGGCATGCTTGGAGACAAGCGCTGTACGTCGTATGGATTCGACGCGTTTCTGCTGCCCATTATGTGCGAGCTGGGAAAACAGCTGAAGCCGGCAGGCGAACGAGCGATATTCTCCGACGAACGACCATGAAACGATGCTTGCGAATATACGTCCTCTTGCTGTGAAGGTCCGGAAGGTGATTCAGGTGTCGCCGGGACCGTCTTCACTGCGAATGCCACCTGTTTTGCAGGTGTAGCTGGGCCGGGCGGGTGTGGTACATGCGACGAGAATGGAGCGCGTTTTGCTGCCGGTTCAGCAACATCTGCCGAGCCCTTGACACGCTGGCCAAACTGCCTGGCCGCCTGCACGCCCACTGAGCCCTTGTCAACTGCACGAGCAGCGAGCTGCTCCGCTTCCTTGCTGGCCTTGCCGTCGCCATTGCTGTCCTTGTTCCGGCTGAAGAAGCGGCGCATCTGATAAACCACTGCTCAGCGTGCTAAAACAGAGCGAGTGTCTGATAGACCAGCCATCAGCGTCAGCGAGGGCACAACTCAGTGGAAGGCAGATCTCGAAGTTTGTCAAGAATTTCCTGTCTGTCTGTGCGTGTGCCTGCCTCATTTTGGCCCGAAAAAAGATCCGAGTGCGAGAGAGCCGAGCGCAAGCATGTCCGATAGAGGCTGGTCAGCAGGGCTGCTGCTGCTGCCTTGTGTGAATCGCATCTGCACGAATAACTCAGGGTCGCTTCTCATTTAGAATAGACGGAAGTCGCGATTCAGTCTGATGCAGAAAGTCTCTCGATCAAGGTCCATCGGTACCGCAATGCACACCCGGGCATGTTCTTCGAGGCCCAAGGCTTGTTGAGATTAGGAGAGTATTGTGTCTACTCGCTCATCTTATGAGAACGCGGAAAGGCGGGCCCGACAGAAAAAGCTCCCTACTTTGTCCGACAAGCATCCCAATCGGGGCCCCACACAAGCTACATTCCCGGACTAAGCGTATAGTTACACATAGATAGTATGCCATGGCGTATATATATACATAACGCTAACGTGAAAACAAGAGCTAGGCATGTTATGCCACAGAGGATACAGATGTCATTAAGGCTAGTATGCGAAAGGAAGGTGGATCAGCGAAATGCAAGGTCATGGCTGAAACAGGTAGCGCATTTGCCTGATGCCTATGTATGATTATGTAACCGTGAAAGAATTGCCATTGTCCATTAGCCGTATAGTCTTGCAACAGTGCGATTTAGAGGATATAGGACCAGAATGGCCTACTAGGAAGGTGCCGAAGTGGCGTCAGTATGCCACTTCACATGGGTGAGCTTGCACCTACATAGTCTGGCTTGTTGGCAGTAAAATCATTTTACATCTTACACTGTACACTGAAGCTTCACGCAGTCACTTCTTCAGTCCCATTCTCTGCAAAAGTCTGCCAAAGCTTGAGCCCTGGTGGGCATCAGCTTCAGTTTGGCGAGCCGAAGATGGTTCAACACGATGCGACGTAGAAGTTATGCTGCTGTCTACAAGAGCATTGTGTTGAGCTCGAGCTCTATCTTCCGATACCTTGCGCATGTGTTTCCTGTATGCGCGGCTCCGCCCGTCGTGTGGTCCTTTCGAAAGACTTGTGGCAGGTGTGGCCATTGTCCAGTCTGATGCGGCCACCCCTTGACTGATGCCAGTCGGTGTAGATTGACTACTCAATGTTTTGTCTTCCGAGGTCATTGCGAAGACAGCATGGAAGGAAGTATCGCATTTCAGATAGTCGCCTGTCTGGGGAGAAGTACAGGCCGAACCTCGATCACGCGCATTATAGAGAAGTTAGGACGCTTGCTCGAAGCTCCTGTATACCGATAATCAGAAGGACTCGACCCCGGCATAAGACTTCTCAAAATGCCCTCTCAACCGCATCTGCCTCGCATGCCGCGAATCTACCTCGTACGACAGTAAGTGCTGCCAGCCATTAGATGAAGTCATAGATTGTCGTTTCGCTGATAACCATAATTCATGTTGCAGTGGTGAGACGGAGTGGTCTCTGTCAGGACAGCACGTAAGGTGATATCCCGCCCGGTTATTGGACTCGCATACCTGTCATTACTTCTTTCCCTAACCTAACCCTCTGTCATATGAAAGACTGGTGTTAGCGACATACCACTTACCGAGAACGGCGAGAAGGTTCTCGCACAGCTAGGCGAGCAGATAGTCGGTGACGGAAGTGAGTAGTTTCAGCTCCTACCATTCCTTGGACTTAGGCCCTGGAAGCCTTTCGTTGATTCCGGCTAATCTGTCATGTGGCAATAGATATACTAGACCGTTAGTCTGGTCCACCCGGTTATCTGAACTGATGCTAACTTATTCAGCACAGCATCTACACTATCACAAGTCATCAAATCACCCCGCCAACGTGCTCAGAAAACTTTTGAATTGCTGTTCAAGTCGTATAAAGGCACGAAGGATATCTCAAGTATACCAACCGAAACGACAGAATTAGTTCAAGAATGGGATTATGGAAAATATGAAGGTATAACATCACATGAAATACATCAAAAGTATCAGAGAGACTGGAACATCTTTAAAGACGGCTGTGGGCCTGAGGGTGAAACTATAGAAGACATCACGAAAAGAGTAGATAGCGTCATTGAGAAGGTTCGAAGCATACATGCCGAATACTGGAAGAGCGTCCAAGAGGGGAACTGTACGCCTGGGACTCAAGGTGGTGACGTCTTAATTGTCACTCATGGTCACTTTTCAAAGTGCTTCTTGGCGAGGTGGTGTCAACTGCCTCTGTCGACAGGCAAGCATTTTATCGTTGATGCAGGAGGGTGTGAGTAAATTCATGCCGCATGCATGATAGTATAATACGCTGAACGCTGTCTCGTTCGCTATGCAGTGAGCGTGGCATCGTATGATCACAATGACCTGACGGAACCAGCTTTACAGTAAGTACTGACTGCACGCGAAGAGAAGTTTGACTGATGCGGATATCACCCAGAGCATTGAATTTATACGCTTTAGAACATTAGAACCTGCGCGTAGCAAAATAAAAGTTTCAAGATTGTTGTTTTACTAAATGCATGTCGGTCTTTCTAGCCGCCAAAAGCTGGATGATTCTCTCTACAAGGCAAGGCCTGGCAATTTGCATTACCTTTCCAACCTAGGATTCCTTTGTTTCCGGTTTCTTGCTTCGAGCGCTTTCCTGTGTGATGCAATCACCTATAGGCCACTTCTACGCTGGGTCGAAAATTACTGGCTGAGCACGACTATGACTTCTGTACAAGCTGGAGCTGAATATGTTCACTGCAGACAGACTACCTCTATAACATATTCGACTAAAACAAGCGATGAGCTCCTTGCGAACGAAGACTGCAAGAAAGCTGAATCGACAAAAGGCAAGAATACGGCGGTGAAACACCTAGATCACTAGTTACTTTTTTATCCAGCTGTCTTCCAGAGCATTCAGCAGTATTGAAAGAGCGCTTTGTGTCGGGAATGCGAGTTGCAGTCTGTAGTATCTAAGGAACCTGGCTCTTCATTTCGGGTGTTCATCGTTCGGTGAGCTAAACGCGGATAATACAGCCTTGCAGCTGTGTCGGAGGTCAGGTAGACGGTATACGCATAGTTGCGACAACAGCTTGCAATTCGTTGCAGGATACCGGAAAGCATCACTGACTCGGAATGTATCGGAGTGGTTTTAACCTTTCCCGAAAAGTACGAGAGGTTAGTATACGAAAGAAACAAGGCTTCCTCGCGAAACTGCTCGGGCCGGCTTTCTTTTTCTTTCTATATGCTCGCAGCGTCCTTTGCTTCTCTGTGATTTACAACAAATACTCACTGTCACTACTCTAAACAGGCCGCTCGCAGGCAAGAGGCCCTATCTACCGTCTACTATTCTTCGGATTCTCCCTGCGGAGAATAGATTCGATCATCGATTATCCAGTTATCCGAAACCCGTAGGTCGTATTCTTTTCTACTTCTTGGCTAGCCAGTGAGGCTGTTCATCCCCTGAGCGGCTGTCCACGTAGTCAGAGACTTCCTCCAGATGAGATAAGTTAATCATGCTTGATCCGCCGCAGGCAGTCTCGCGGCACAATTGGCAAGGATGGCCAACGGCAGTGGACCAAACGGTACCACCAATGGTCTGAACGGACACCACAAAGAACCCGAACCGGGCCTTGAGCAAAAGCTGCATGTCCATAGATCGTCTGAAGCTTTCTCCTCCTATGCGAAGTCGTTGGTTTCGCTGCCAGCTGGCTCCCTCTTCTCCAAGATCACGGCAGCTACGCCTGGCAAGAAGGCATACACCACGGTACAGACTTCCGAAACCACGCACATAGAGCTCAATTGCGACCTAGTCTATTGCAATCACTCTTGCGAGCCAACGCTTGTATTCGATATGTCCAAGATGGAAGTCCGTGTTGTGGATGGGCGCGACCTGAAGGAGGGCGACAGTCTGACCTTCTTCTACCCATCAAGCGAATGGGAAATGGGCCAACCTTTCGATTGCCACTGCAAGACAAGCAGCTGCTGTGGAAGGATTTCTGGAGCTAAAGATATGGACGAAAAGCTTCTTAGACGTTATTGGCTGAATCCGCACATCGAGGACTTGTTGTGCAGGAAGCATTCAGCAAGCGCACAATAACGCCTTCCGCCTCTGCTACACGGGCAAAGTAATCGACAGAGTTCAGCCACTGCGACGCACGTCCGTCAACAAAGCGACTCGTGTCGCTTCCCCGTATTCTGCCTAGAATCGTAAGACGTGCCCGCGACCGCCTTAGACGCTGATGGGTCCGCTTCTCCACAAGCAGGAAGACTGATGCCTGGCCCACCTACTGGCATCTTCTGTCGTATGAATGCGAAGCGCCTTTTGTCTTCACACGTTCCTTACAGTCCTAGATCGTCTCGGATGTGTCCCGCTTTTCACGGACCTGAATCTGCACGTGCCTTCCGGGCTGACATCCTTCAGCCCCCAATCCAGGCAGCCTTGTAGGAACCCCTGCACGTCCTTGCTTGTCTCCTTCGCTCGTATGCAATCAGCATCTGCACCCTTGCCTCTGTCCCGCGGCCGTTCGACAACATGGACAGTCAGCTCAGCTCTGTCCTCCAGCAACTCGTGCGTACGGCAGATCATCTGGCTGCGGCATCGGTCGACCCGTTGACCGACACTGATCGGCGGCCAATCTCCGTGTGCACAGCCTGCAGCTGGCGATGTCTTCGAAAGCGTGCAGCTATTCCTCACTGATCAAGTCTACCCAGACCTCGGACGTGCGTTCTGGATACAAGCTTATGTTGCCCTCTCGCTTCTCTGTATCGCGGGCGTCCTTTTCGTCATCACCCTGGTGATTAAAGCCAAAAAGGGCAAGCTCACTTTTATCGTGAACGATGGGAGCTGCTCGCGCTTGGACCTTAAAACCGCCATACCTTTCCTCTGGATTTTGGGCATAGCTCTGCAAATAGCTTTCACGTGGAGTTTTAGGCAATGTCTCGCGAATCGAAACTACACCCACTTCATGGGAGCTATGTGGTATCTGGTCTATTCGGCACCTTCAGTGACATACGCGCTTCTCTCTGCCTCGATAGTGGCGAGCGCTCCTCCTGTGGAAGGTTCCTCAGTCATCTACCGTACGGAGTCGTGTGGTACAACGGCACCGTGATGTTAGTGGCCTGCGCAATCATCACTGGCGTGATTGTTCCAGCTTTGGCCCATGCACGGGCTATGCAAGGCATTGGTGCCGCGTATAACACCATCTCAGAAGCCATTCAAGAGGCTCGATCTCGCCAAGACATGAGCGCCTTGCTAGCAGTAATGAACCTACTACCCCTGCTTGGTAAGATGCCTCGTTCCCGCCTGTCGTTTATACCATGATTTACACCCCTGATTCCGTAAACTCAATGTCGGCATTAGATGCGGCCGACTCCAAGTACCGCTCTGCGACTCGTGTGGCTTCTGGTACATGCTCGGCATTTCTGGCCTTCTACTTGTTTACAGGGGCGGTGCCCGCAATGGTTTTAGGAAGGCTTGTGTACCAGAAGATCACTCGTCTGCAGAACAGTAACAAGTGTGAGTCGACAATGCCTTACGAGCCTTCTTATGTGTGCATTGCTGACTAGATTTCATCTGTCGACCAGCTTCTGCCGACGCCTACAATCTTTCAGCCTCCGGCGTGGAGTGCTTCGACCTAGCCCCGCATCTTCACATCGATATCGAACCGAATGCTTCTGTTGAAAAGATTGCGAAGTATCCAGATCAACCAAAGGATAGGCCATTCGCGCAGCTAATCGCAATGCCGACAACAGACTTCCCCGCACGGTTCCATGCGGTAATGCAAGCAGAAGATCAGACAGCTCAGCAGCGGGCCGATAATCTACGGGCAATTGTGAGGACGGACTTGAAGGTGTTCATCCTATTCTTCCTCGCTGTAACAACCTTCTTGGCTGGATGCTTATTTTTGGCCTGCGGGGGCCTAAACCGCTTGTCAATCAGCGGTGAGCTGATATTCGGCTATACTTATTTCGTAAGTCTTGTATAGTTCACAAGTTTACAGACCACCATCTCGCTGAAGCATATTTGGGTCGATCTGCCAGAGCTGGAACTTCACGATTACTGCTTCTGGCCTTGCGGTCCTACTGTGCTGGGACGCTTTCCACCTGTCTGGCGCATCCATGTCTTCCGAAAGTCGAATAGGATGGAAGCAGAACTTGACAACCTCGACACAGTTTGGGGTTGATAGCGGCAGTGCGATTCAATGCAACCAGATTGTCGCTGTCAGATATGCCCAGGACTGTGAGCCCGACTCGCCTTCCTGCGAGAAGAAAGCCACTGTCACGAGGAAAAGCGAAATGTTTTAAGTGCGAACAACAATTTTTAGTATACTATTGAACAGGGGGGTAAATATTCATGAGTGATCTGAGTCGATGACCTCCTTGATGGCTCCAGCCTATGTGTATAATTGGTCAGGAAGATACGCTTCGTCGACTGGCTGTCGTTCGAGCCGATTTGCACGTCTTGCTAGGTGTCGTGCTTCATACTCGAGGCGCACGTGATCCAGCGGTTGGAGCTCGCCGCGGAATATCTGCGGGTGATGACGAGCCTGTGCAGTATGCTCACATAGCATGCAGCATAGCCTATAATCAAAGGATCCGGGTCGTCTATGCTGAGTAGATCCACAGGACTTGTAGGATGACGCGCGGGCGGGCAGAGATATTGCCACACGTCCCGGCCAGCATTGCACTCGTAGAGCACGTGATTCCAGGATTCCGCGTCTGGATTGCATGAGATGCAGGCCCTCGACGTATTGTTGGGATAGCGTGCGTCCGGTCGCTGAGCAGGTCCGATCCAGGACCGAGGCGAGTTCAGACGGCCCCGCGTGTAAAGATGCAATGCGTCCTCTTCACGAGGCAGACGTGATCGGACCTTTTGTAGGATGTTCGCCCATATCCTCCTTCTCCGTTGCAAATGATGGTCAAATCATGTAATGTTGATGGGAAGATAAGGCTAATGAGGTGCTTCCGTGCTTTGCCGACGCCCTGAACTGGCATTTCGGGGTCTGCAAGCACGTGAAAGGCTTCGACAGGCGCTTTGAGGTTGAATGGCCACAGCGCCGGATGAATGGAAGAGTGTGACCATTGACGCTGGAAATCTGGCAAGACCTGTACACTGAAGTTCCATCCAAGGTGGTACTGTCACCAGTGGGGAAGCAGGTCTTGATACTGTTTTCGCTGCTTGCCAGCTTGGGTGCTGGAACGAGTTGAATGGCTCAGGTTGGGCACAGGTAGCCATCCAGCTGAACTCAGAATACATGCTTGGAAGGTGTTGGGACCGCATCTGAGCCAAGCGAAGACTCGTCTAACGATGTATTTGTCCTTTTCAATGTGGTCTTTGATGCCTTGACTGAGCCTCGTCGCAGTGCACTCAGGTAGCGTTGCTCTCGGGAAATCCGGCTCACCTAAAGTGAACGTTTCATATACGGAATTTAAAAAAATTTCGGTCATATGAGGATCGGAGGCTTTGGCACAAGCTCCATGGCTCCAGAGTCGATCTTGCCGTTAGTTCAATTTCCAGGATCGTGAGAGGATCCATGGAAAACTACTGTTGCTGAAGGGAGAATAATAATACTACCTCTGGTCGAGTCGGTCGTCATTACTGCTTGCTCATGCTCAGGTCAGGCCAGCAAGTGGCTGCGGCAAGCAGGGATGGAAGGGTTGCCCCCAGCCCTGAAGTCTACATTTTTTGTTAATACATTATCACGATGGAGCGGACCGCAGGATGATGCCGAGAGCGTGTGTTCGATTCTCGAGGAGAGCGTTATCGGCCTTTTTTCTTTTTTAACAATCGTGCTATTGCTGACAAGTTCGTGACCCTTTGTTCACAGTGGCGTCAGTCGACGCCCGGAGCCCAGCCGACCCGAAGAGATCCCTGCCCGCGCGGTCGATGAACGATCGATTGCAACAGGAGCAGGGTTTTGCTGGTCCAGCCCAAGAGCTGTGAACATCGTCGAAATTTTGGTCCCTCTCGACAGACAGGAAGTAACGTACACAAAAGGCAATGGATGGTGTGCAATTGCCCCAGCCGCAATACCTTGTCTACTTGCTTCAGGTTGTGTAGGAGGTACGGTCTGTTAGCAAGATAGTGAATAGTTGGTCTAGCGGTTCTTCGCAAAGGCTGGCTTGGTTTCGCAATCATCCGATGACAGTTGTCGTAAGCCTGGATACATTCCATACAGAAGTGCGGCCTCCCGACCAACACTTTCGACCAGCTTAGGACAGCATGTTGACACAGCGCGGCGCCAGAATGCGGCGCGTCCGTTATTTTGCCATTCTGCTGTGCTGACAGACTGTTACAACAACAAGAACAGGTCGGTTATATGTGCACGCCATTTGCGATTCTCCTATGCACCTTGTTGCCGGTTTGCTTGAGGGCCATTGCTTACGCCATTGGGCGGCCCCCTGGACCTCGCTCAACGCCTCCTCGCTGCATTTACCAGTCAGTATCTACTATACCATCCTCAAGGCGAATGGCTCACATTTCCTGGAACAGAAGGATTGGGGCATTGATTTGCCAGATGACCTTCTTGTCCACACTGGAGGTGCAGCAAGCCTTGGTGCATAGGTGGAGGGGTTACTTAGTCCGGAGCTCACGGGCCAGGGCTCTAGCACTCACCTTGAAGCAAGTCATCGATCTCATATTCTTGTTCGGCCGCCGGTCGCTCATCATGTTGTCTCCCGGTCCGTCCATGCTCTCCATATAGCTCGCTATTGGTCTGCCGTCCCCGCGACCACGATCGCGAGCACCTTCTCTGGCTGCATGGCGGTATAGTGGGTTGTCGCTATCTCGTTCAAATGAGTGTGATGCTATACGTTCTACGTCCTGAAGGAGGAATGGAGGGCTACCATATATGGCACAACATTAGCGGAGGAGACCATAATCAAGTCATTGCGTTTGGCATACTGTGCGAGAGAGCATTCCAACCCTGATGGGCAGAATCCAACCAAGTATAGCGGGCAAGGCACTTTCCGAATGTGTTTATTAGGACATGACGGACCTACGACGACAGCAAGTGGTTACCATCCATCAATAATAATGCGGGTTGTGGACTACCTACCCCTTCTGCAGAAGCCCGCCGTATAGCTCCTACATTCAGGTCTTCTTTGATGAGGTGTAATATCAAGGTACATGCATTCATCTCCCGACGAGCAGAAACCATGTTTGGTGAAGAAATAGCACTCCGGCATCTTGCGCAGGTTATATTCGTGTAAGAACTCGCAGTCCGCTCCCTTCTTGCATAATCCCCGCAGCCAATGCTTGCAAACAGTCCTGCCTTGAACCGTCGTCGGGGTCGGGATGACAACGTAATTTGCAGTCGAGGGAGTTGTGTGTCGGAGAGGGCAAGAAGCGCCTCGCGGACAGCCGCTAGGGAACAGAAAGTCTTTGCATATCTGGTTGTCGGCATCTAGCTTGATTGCCGGCTGGATCTCTGTCTTTATGCGCGACTCGAGCAGCAATTCGGTGTGCTTGAAGTCGGGAAACGTGATCACGTCGGAAGCGGCTGCAAGTCGTTTACCAGGCTTCCTGTAGGGCACCGCAGACGTCGATGCTATCTTGGACATGCCGTTGTGCTTAACACAGTCCGTCATGATACTGCTTGCCAGCTACTGTCGTACAAAGCAGAAGACGTGAGGATCGAAAGAGCTTTACGATAAGGCAGACCTGGATTAAGTGGTCACTCAGGCTACTGCCGGGCTAGTCATCCCTGCCGCCCCTCATAATGAGAATCGCTTACAAGTTATCTCTAGCAAACCAGACCTGTGTGGAAGGGGATCATATGCCAGACGTATACGGGAATATAGCAGTGGATCAGTATTGTCCGGATAAAGCTCCTTCTCCTGATTCGCAACATGCCTTGTCTAGGCCCAAGACAGATGTCGAGAAGTGTGAAACAGAGAGAAGAACAAGCAGGAGGAGGACTGCTAGACGGCAAGGTAAACTTACGGTAAGAAACAACCCCATCCAAGTTTCCGCACAACCACATATCTGCCGTCGGAGAAAGTCTATCGCGGCGATAGATGGGTGGACGAGTCAGCCATCATACGTGTTTGCAGTTTCCTATTGCAGAAGCCTCCTTGGCGCTGTTGCACTCTTGAAATGCTCGACACCCACCTCTCCAACGATGACTGGATGGTATCCACCTTCTTCGTAGCTGCCGGAGGGTGCCATGAGGGAAGAGGTTAGCGATTGCAGGACGAAAGCGCGGGGCTTTGAAGATTGGCGCCCGTGTGTGCGTGTTGACTTTGCGGCCTGCTGTGCCCCTGCCCGTGCTGCATACGAACATGCAGCTTGCTTCAACAGTTTACCCACCCATTCCTTCTGGGAGAGCAGTGATATCACAACCACCTGATTCGGGCAACAGGGCGGGCAGCCAGGACCAGCCTGCGTGGACTGATCCACGGGAGCAGGACGCACAATGGCCTGCAAGAGATGCACTCACTCGGACAGCTTCTCCTCTTCGTCCGTGTACACGCTCTCGTAGCTCGCCGTCTGGCTCTGTTGACTGACKGAATGCTGCGAGATGACACTGGGCGAGGTGGCTCCGGTTGACGGCGGCGGMGGATASGGCGATGCGTTGGCGGGCTGSGGCATGCTTATCGACTGTGTGTTGGTGCTGCTGGTCTCCTTCCGCGCCTTGCTCTTGCTCGCGCTCTTGCTCTTGCCCGCCTGCTTGCTCTTGCTTCGCGCTGCACCTGCAGGCGGTGGCTGAGGACTGCTCGCGCTGGCAGTTGATGCCATTSGGTGGGACGGCGGCCTGGWTGCGCTGGTCYKGGRGTTGGATGTCGGGGCCCCGGTATCCTGTCCTGATCCACGCCCTATCCCAGCTCGTCGTGCGCCTCCTCGCTTATCGTCCGCTGGCTCCTGCCAAYTGCAGGAAGCGTGATCACTGCTCGGTCGGGTGTTTGGAGTGAAAGCGGTGAATCACTCGAATGATTAGCCACCGGCGTATATGCAGGCAGTTTAGCAGACAGATGCTGAATGGATGGAGAGACGGATGTATCCTCCCGCAGCAGCGTGCAGTGCGCAGTGCAGCGGTTGTACAGGGTAGACTGGTCCGACCACCTGCAGTCAATCACCACATGCCAGTCCCTCGTATCTGCAAGCCCGCTGAGCCGTACCGTATCAACTCTCCGGGTTCATTTCGCCTCGGAAGACTCGGAGTCGGGAGAGTGTGCAGCACAGCAGCGATATGCTCTACTAGGTACAGACTTAACAACGCTTTCATTGCATCGAATCTACATACACCCACACACATTCCCACCGCTGCACTGACTGGCACCATTGACTGCAACTTCGAAGACGCTGTTCCATCCTGCCGCCGCTTCCCGGGCCACTGACACTGCCGCCAACGGCAGCCCGGCCACAGGTCCGAGTCGYCCACTCAAGAATAGCGGTCCAGGACGTACCCGTCGTATCTGGCTCAAATGACATTGAAAGTAGTCACAACATCGTGTGGCATTGGAGCTCATGGCCCTACTTCTTCCTTCTTTGAGCTCGCGGGCAGGTCTGCCGGTGGAATCCCATCGCGATATCGATGATCCTGCACGRGWGWCATGGCATGTACATAGACCGGATCTGACTGCATGCAAAGTTCATAACACTTCCTTCATTCCCTGCCGCCCTCYAATGCTCATCTGACCTCTTCCTCCCCTACATGGCGCCCGAAAGCCCCTCCAGACTTAAGGCTGCAGCTGACCTGTCCCCCATTCACTAATTACCRTAGCAGGCACTGACCGCGTAAAGGCAGATAGACCCGTGCGCAGTAGCAATGCAAGGGAGGAGCTCTACACGTCTCCGAATCGTGATCGAGACGGACCAGTGCCGACAACTTCCTGATACTTCTGTTCCACGCCGCCGCCATAAGCTCAGGGTAAAGTATAGCGCAGTTTGCAAGGAGCTGATAGGGACAATGTAGCCTACTACTTCTGCTCTATATCTCTCTCATGTCTCTCACTCTCATATCTACACTCTAACGTCTCGTCTGATCTCATAATCTGCTACTCCTACGAAGTCCTTCACCGTTCTAAGCTGAGATACTTGCTCTGAACAAGCATGGAGCCCCGCAATCTGGCTGTCAATTGCCCTCTTCCCCCTCATGCCAGGACCGTCAATTGGAGTGATCCAGCACCTCCCAGAGTTGGCTATCAAGGCACTCGCATCGGCATACCTACTGCAGCCCCTCGAACCCCTCCTCCCATTTGCCCTCTTCCCCCTCATGCCAGGGCCGTCAATTGGAGTGATCCAGCACTTCCCAGAGTTGGCTATCAAGGCACTCGCATCCTCAGACCTGCTGCGCCCCCTCAAACCCCTCCGCCCATCAGAACACAGACACCGGCTGGACCATCGGTGACTGCGCATGCTGGCCCTCTCCAGAACGAAGCGGGGCTCGCCTCTTCTTCACAGGTAAGCCTAGCCCTCTC